>JBAMBJ010002674.1:0-101319 GCA_037043495.1 Drosophila recens | reverse complement strand
AGGACACATTAACGTAACTGACCGCAATGAAATCTGAGTGGAGAAACAGACACATTTGGTCAAGTGGCTGGCGTGAAAGCCACAGAAGCAACTGCAACTGTCCAAATCTCTTCCTATAGTCTCTCTCTCTCTCTCTCTCTCTCTCTCTCCCTCTCTCTCTCTCTCTCTCTCTCTTGAGACTTGAGTTTGTCCAACTGCGGCTGAAAGGAAGCAATCAATAGTGTAATGGCAGACAAAAGCATTCGCTTTCGTAGTTTGCCTTTATCCGGACAGGAAAATTCAACGAAATTGCCGAGCAAAGAAATGCAAAAGTTGAACACAAATCGAGTTGACTCTATGCTATTTGTCAAGCTATGGCAAACGACGATTTCCCTGCCCCTTCTGACCTTATTTTAAACCGGAACACATTAAATTTGCTGCCCTCTCCATGGAGCACAAAGTTGTGGCGCAAATGTAAATAATGCGTTTTAATCAAAAGCACAACGGTGGATCCATTAACAGCGTACGTGTTGCCCCAAAGTTACCCCCCAGAAGAAGGGGACATTTCTGTACTGCCCTTCTCCCTTACCTTTTCTGTACTGCCTTCTCCTTTACCTTATCATGTGCCTTTTCAGGCATAGGCTTAACTTTTCTCATGCTGCGTGCGTCATTTGCAGGTTGATTTACAAATTTCTTTAATGAGGCGACGACAACATTTTTAATTAGCACCTGTTCATGTTTATGTTGCAGGAATCTGTCTCGTAATCCCCATAAAATACTCCAACCCTGGCATTAATTTCTAGCCTTTTTGCTTCTATCTCTCTCCATGTTACACTGTGTGTCTTTTCGTCTTTCCGCTTTCTCTTTCTCTTTAGGCACTTTTCCAGTTTGCTACCTCATGTTGAGTTGCTTTGTGGCACATTCCCTTGTCCTCCTTTCTCTTCTCCTTCACTCTTGGCTCAACCGCAGCAGTTACTCCACATTCCTTTACCTCTTCCCTTTTCTCTTATCCCTTTTCTTATCCTCGAGCTTAGTCCTGATCCAATATCCTAATGTTTTTCAATGTTTGCATCGTTTTCCTTGCTGTTTGTTGCCTCCTCGGCTCATGGTGTGTGTGTGTGTGTAGTTTTCCTAGCTTCGGGTCCGTCTAAACGCGGTTAGTGGTTCCCCTTCCTCTCCCTACCCTTCCCCATCCCTCCCCATATTGTTGTTGCTGCTGCAATAATATTTTGCAAGTGTTTCTAAACAAGCACAAAGTCATGTTTCAACAGCTGTAGTCTGGCTTCTGTTTTGCTCTTGTTTTTATTGTTATTTACTCCCCACTTTTCCCCCGTTCCCCTCACATTTTCATATACTTTTCCTCCTCTACCATCTGCTGTAATTGTTGTAGTCCCCGCTGTCGTTAGTTAAACTTTCACTGCACATTAAAGCAATTTGGCCAACATTTATAGACTGATTTAATAGAAGCCAAAGCAAGGGGGATGGAAAACAGACCCCCAACATATATCCACATGAAATGAGATATTTCCACACAAGTGAGCATGCACTTGGCTATAATTGTTTGTCTAAATGAGTGTCTCTCCCTCCCTATCAGGAGAACAACAATAATTATGGCCAACAGCCCCCAAAACCCATAGACAACACACATATGCAACACTCGACTCCAATTTGGGGGCTTCACTTTGGCAGCAATTTCACTTTATGCTCTCGACTCTTGGCAGATACATTCAGATACATGTCCATGAAGTGAGCTAAGTGAATCCATGTGTCTGAATCCAAGTTCCTATGCCTTCCATTCGGGCCATTGCTGCGAAACCGTTGCCATAATGAGTATAAAATTGAAGTCTAAACAAACAACTGAAATGTGGAGAGGGAGAAATAATTCTGAAGGGGCCAAAGGAGACGGAAAAATGTTAAGAAATCAGCATCAAATAAAAATCCAAAGGAGTCTCCATGGAAGATGGTGACGAAAATGGGCCCAACAATCATGAGATGGAAGAGGGAAGAGGGGAAAAGGGGGAGTGGGAATTGTCGCGTTGTCTAGGAGAAAAATAAACGATGGCATCGCTTGGGTCTATGAACTGTTTACCAGGAAAAACAGAAGAAAAGAAGCTGCTAAATAATTTATTCTAATTTGCGACAGATTTGCCAAGACCAAGAAGTTAAATTTGTGCAGAAAAAGAAACAGAGGGAAAGCTAAAAGGGAAGAACAAATAGGGAAAAGTAAAAGATGGTAAAGTGGGAACACTGGATAAAAACTTAAACATTAATTTAAGGGATTCATCTACTGTTTATTCTTGAGGTTTGATAACTGCTCTTCAATTGTGGTAACATTTGAATCTGGTTTCCTAATTTCCAGCCAGTGAGTATTTGGCATTGCAATCGCCAGTGCCAAGGATAAAGATACACAGAAAAAAAATCCGGGATATTTAGCCCGAATTCAATCCAAAACGATGTCAGAAGTGGGGAAATCTCGGATTTTCTTAAACCAAGTATGAAATACTTGATTTTTTTAATCCCGAAATTCTTAAATTCAGGCTAAACAATTTTTATTAATTATAATGTTTTTCGTTGCATTCAAACTTTTTTTTTTAATTTGTTTTTTTTAATTTTTTTGGTTAAACGTTTTTTTTTTAAATTTTTTTATATTAGATATTTTTTTTAAAATTTTTTTTAACATTTTTTTTTTTTTACCTTTTAATTAATCAGCTTAACCCTGAATACATACTTAAAAAATGCGAGCTTAAATTAAGTATTTTTTGCCTGATTTTGGAATGGCTTTTTTTTTTTTCAGTGTAGAGACACAGACATGGATGCTGCTGTCTGGGACTGTGCAGCACATTCTGCTTATCTAAACAGACTCACACGCTGCCCCATTCATTCACTAGCACTCACACTCGCACTCACACACTCACTCTACTCAGACACTCACTCGTATCTACATAATTCACTGTGTTTGTGGGTCGCTTTCCTCGTGACTTGAAGTACGTGAGTGCCACGCAAAACTTGCCCCAACTCCAGAGTTGCCACCCAAAGCAACCCTCGGCAGGTGGCAATCTCTACTGGATGGAGGAGAGCAGAGTAGTCCCATATTTATGAATGGCTCTTGTTGCGAGTTTAACGCTCGGCAGGAGCTTTATCAGCTCGTAAATATAAATTAGAATTTAATTTTTATCTGCGTTGAGTTTTGGGCTGTGGAAATAGCCTGGGGAGCAATCATGGACTGGGGATAACAAATTGGAATCGAAGCCAGTTGAAGTCTGGTGGCCATGACAACGGCCTGAACTTCAACGGGATTCATTTCCATTTGTGGCTGCCACGTGTCGCAACATATCAAAGGCTTTGATTTACCTGAGGGGTGCAAATCAACCCCAGGGGGTTGAGACTGAGACTCGGACTCACCTGGGTCAGCTGCGAGGAGGCGTAGTAGGATATTCTCGAGGGACACACCGATTCGGGCTTCGAGTAAATGGTCTCCCCCGTCTGGTCGCCCATGGGCAACAGGGCGGTGGCATACGGTGTGGGTGTGGGCGAGCCTCTGAAACCTAGAGAGAGTTAAGAGAGAAGTTGAGTAGTTGATAGTTGAGAGGTTTGGAAAGCAGTGCTGACTTACGATCGAACAGGCTGCAGGACTTTTTCGAGTCGGATGGATATTTGTTGAGACTGGCGATGGTCGCATAGGAGCCGGTGGCACTCGGCGGTCGTCCGAGGGGATCCAGGCGAATGAACACGTTCTGATGGCTGCCATAGCCGGCGGTGGTGAAACTGGTGCTAGAAAGGGAGAGAAAGTAGTTGAAGAGTTGATGTAATGAGCAGTGCACTATGGGCCAAATGGACCTTTTTCTGATATAAACTAGTTTTGAAAAGTTGATGTAATGAGCAGTGCACTATGGGTCAAATGGACCCTTTTTCTGATATAAACTAGTTTTGTGACAGTATTCAAATAAACAAACTTTTTCTACATTCCTATTAGGAATACATTGAACTGTAATGTTGCTTACTACAAATGTTAACATTGCATTCTGCTGTTAAGTTAACAGCTGTTGAACATGTAGCTAATTAATTGTGCAAATATTTTGCCGGTCTGCTTAAAGCATAACGGAAAAATAAAGGAAAAACTGATGGAGTAGATGCTGTTTTACGTTATTTTAAATGGTACATCGATGTTCTTAATATTACGACACATAGACAATAATAACTCATATCTTTTTTACAGCCTATCTACTCTACTAAAATAAAATCCAAAATATGTTTCTAGAAATATGAAATAAAAAGCATTGAGGCCCGTTTTTTTCAATGTCTTAATAAGGTGTTTGATAACTATTGAAAGATAAACTTGACGTAAAATATATAGAAATTAATGTCACATTTGTTAAAAAAAAACGTATACATAAGTATATTGAAAAAATGGCCCTAAATATGAAATATACTTAGACAGTATAAAAAAATCATGCTTTTCAATATTGATTAAAAAAAAATTTTTATAAAAAAATATTCGGGGGTGCCACAAAAATCACTTTCGCTTGAATTTCACTTAAGTTTCATACAAATTTCATACAAATTTAAGTAAATATATATATTTTTTAGGGGCGTTGATGGGCAGTGCCACTCCCATTTTATCAAAACTATTTCCAAATTCGATCTAGAATGGTATCCCAAAAAATTTACACTTTATATCAGCAAAATCTTCCATTTGACCCATAGTGCAGTGAGATAATTGAATTGATGGGCCGATGGGCGCCATCAACAACTGAACTGAACTGGAACTGGACTTACTGCAGCGAGTCCTGCCGTAGCTGTTTGCGAGCGCGCACATACATCATGCTGGCCACAAGGCCCACGGCCAGAACCAGGCCCAGAGCACAGGCGGCGGCGCTCATCAAAGCCGGGCCCTGCGAGGGGGCGTGGGCGGGGGCGGGCGACTGGTTGGGCTCCGGTGAAATGCCTATGGAAAACGACAGATGACAAATGACAATGATGAGCAGTCTGACAATTGACAGGGGACAGGGGACAGACAGAGGATTGTAAGCTTACCCTTGGCACAGATCTTGGTGCGCTTGAAGTGGAGTCGTGTGTCGTTGAAGCGGGGAGGTCCTTGGACGACCATGTTGACGTTGACGGGCAGCTGCAACGAGGCATTGCCCGTGCAGGGCAGATAGACCAGGAACGACTCGATCTCCTGCGGCACGAGACCCTTGTGCGGAATGCTCAGCGTCGGAGTGCCGAGTGCATCCTGGTCATTGGCGTACTCGATGCTGATTGTGTAGCGCAGCTGCAAATTGCAAGTGATTACAAAGGAGTTAAGAGAGAGAGAGAGAGAGAGAGTGTGTCTTACCGGATAGGCGATGAGACTCTGCCAGGAGAACTCCAGCTCGTGGACATCGGCGGGCACGGGCACCGTGAAGTGCATCGCGTATGTGTTGATGGCGCCCTCGTGCACATAGAACAGGTCCGCCTCCAGGCCTGCAATGCATAAGGATTAAGCACAATGAGATCGAGTGAGGTACACTGATAAAAAAGAGTATCTAAAATCAAGATTTTGGTCCCAGAACTACACCCAGTGAAATAGGTATACATATGTGGATGAAGTTATTCAAAAAAAATATACTTTCAACACAAAAGATTTGTACCGATTTCTTAAAATAATCTTATCATTTAATTTCCGTTTGAATGACACAAAAATTTCTTTAACTTATTAAGTATCCATGGAAAATTTAGAACTTTTGTATAAGTTTTGTAAAAGTTTTTTTTACTATTTCCCCCGATTTTTTACAAAAAAATATTTTTAAACAAAAAATTTTTTAAACATTTCTAAGAGTAACTGCAAAAAAATTTTTCAAAAATATTTTTGCAAGTATTTTTTAAAATTTTTTGAAAATTGCTAAAATGACACTTTTTGTATGAAAAGGAGGAAAAAGTATTAAAAGGGGCTAAAATAGTAATTTTTAGGTCTTTCAAACAATTTTTAAAAATACTTACAAAAACATTTTTGAACATTTTTTTTGCAGTCACTCTTAGAAATGTTTGAAGAAATTTTTTGCATTTCAAGATTTTCAAGATTAATATTTTTAGTTTTAGTAATTTGGTCTTAAAATATTCTTATTTCAATAACAATATATTTAAGATGAATGTTCTTGATTTTAGAAAGTGTTCCTTTTTTTTAGTGTACAGCCAAAGTTTAGTCCACATTTAGCTTTGTTACACATATTTCCCTCCCCCACAAAACAGTTTTATCCTGAGTATTTTCCGCTACAGTGTGCGAAACTTTGTGCATTTTGTGTTGACTTTGCTCGCAAATTGACGGCACCAGTTTCCATCTGTGCACCTTGAACGGAAATTGATTTTCTCGACACGAGGGCAAACAATATTCCGAGTCACAGCAATAATGGAATTGGAGTCCGTCGCCAATTCAAGGGTCGTCAATTGGCTTTCGCTCTCAGGTTACACCAAAGGCAAAGAAGTCTTCGATGGGGTGCAAACAAATATTAAAAGGTGTCAAGTGTAGTCTAACTCGATTAAGGGCGAGACTTTAACTTCATCATCATCCAAGTCATAATAACTCTAACTAGCGAAGGGAGCATTATAATGCCCAACTTCTCCAACTCTGGCAACTTCCTTCCCTTCAAGCTGAAGATGTTCGAGTTAAAAAGACGTGAAATTAAATTTCTTTATCCGCTTTCATTGTTGTCTCACTCCGCCTTCCACTTCGCCCTTAACTTATTCCTAGTCTGCTGCTTTATGTTGCATCATTTACTCCCCGGGTTTAGGCTAAGCCGCCTCAGCGCTTGTCTTGGCCTCAGTTTGCATTGAAAGTCGCAAATGCTGTTTACTCTCTTCAACTTTACTGCCAGGCCCAGACCTTCTGCTTCTTCTGTCTATGTGTCTATTGTCTGTGCCGGATGTTGAATGTTGTATTTCCGGCTTGAAGCAGAACGCGTATGCGTTTAAGATTGGGTAGAAAGCGTTCGTTCGTTCGTTCGCTCGATTCTTAAAACAATTTGAAATCCAATTACAGAACAAGAAAAAGCATTTTTCCTTGGCTTTCATCCGTGGCTCTTCTAGTTCCTGCCCTCACCCCTGTCCTCTGTCGTTTTCCTCTACAGTTTCATTTTGTTTTTGAATCCCAAATTGTTATGCACCCCGCTGAGCTGCCAGCTCTTCAAGCTGCTCTCAAACTGTGCTACTTTCGCTTCCGTTTGCCGCTGACAAACTGCACAGAAATGGAGAACAAGAAAAGCTGCAACTGCCTTCATTTTCTCTGTTTTATTCATACTTTAAGGTAGTCTAAACATAAAAAACACAAGCAAACGTAACCTCAAAGTGACTCACATTAAATATGCACAAACACACGAAAAGGACAATGTCACTTAACCCCAAACTCATGTTCTATTCTCTTCTGGGCTTGTCTGTCCTAGGACAACAAGAATAAAAGGTAGAGGAATTGGAACAGGTAGTTTAAAATGAAAGCGAAATGCACTTGTGACAAGTTTAATTAATTCAGTTCTGATTCTGATTCTGATTCGAAACGGATGTGATTCTCACTCAAAAAGGACTTGCAACTTGTCGATTGGCCTCTTTAGCGAGTTTAAGGCCAGGCGCACACTGGCAGCTGCAAGCTGAACCAAGGCTGCACGCACACTGGCGGCTGAAAACTGAACTTACAGATGAGCTTCTAGGCGAGCTGATAATTTCTGTACCTCATACGAATTCCGAAACATTTTTAAGGAATTTAAAAATAAAGAATAAAATTTTAGGAATTCAACATTGGGAAGAAAAAATTAGGAATCATACAACATATATTTCAACTAAGTAAAATATTCAGAGTTCAAAAGTTAGGAAAAAAAATTAGGGAAAAACAAATTTTCTAAAGTATCTTTCCTGTCGTTGGTTAAATTATTTTTAATAGTTTTATACATTCTTCAAATAGCTCTGTGCCAGAATAGTGGGTTGTTCTTGTTCAAAAAAATTGAAAAATATACAAAACTGTGCAAATGTAGACCCTATTGTAATCAAAGTTCTGATTTTGAAATAAATGACTCAATAATTATTAATTATAATTAATATTTTAAAAATTTAATTAATAAAATATTTTTGATTTCGGCTTTTCCCATTTGTGTTTCCCTTATTTTTGCTTTCCCAATTTTGGTCTTCTCAATTTTTGTTTTCCCAATTTTCGTCTTTCTAATTTTGGATTCCTAATAACTGTATTCTTAATTTCGGATTCGTAATCTTGGATTCCTAATGTTTCGATTCCTAACTTTGGATTCATTCGACATTCGTATATAGAATTGAAAAATTTCAGAATTCAACTGATAAATCAGCTCAGCTTTCAGTGTGCGTGCTTTCATACACGCAGTGTGTTTGTTTTATTTGGGGTTGATTAGCTCAGCTGTAAGTTCTGTTTTCGGCCGCCAGTGTGCGTCTGGCCTAAAGCAAGAACCTTTAATATTTCCTCCTTTCCTAAAGAACCACACTCAACCTGGTTACGACTGCAAGCCCTTTCCTTTGTCGAACTTTGGCTGTCTATCATATCTTTAATATCATTGCCAAGTGCCAACTTTGCCGTCGCCTGGCAAAAACTTTAGCCTCCTTTTATGTGTCTGAGTCTGAGTCTGGGCCCAGAGTGAGTTTCTTGAACACCCTGTTGCACCTTAATTACCACTACCTGCAATTGTCGCACACACGTGACGCTGCAGCCACAAAGATAGCATGAATTCGGGAAACAGGTTGGGAGCAGGGGTTTCCCTGGGATAAAACTGTCGTGTCGTGCTCTGACAAAGCCGGCACATAATTTGCAAAAAAGATTAAGAGTATAATTAGTGTCATTAGAAGGATTGCAACGCGCATTAACTGTAGTTATCATGCTACCTTTTGAACTGTCTCTCTTGCTTTCTTACTCTATCTATGTCACACTTCACTTGGGCTTTTAAGTTGGAATCAGAGTCAAGTTTGGAATTTAAGAAAGTAAGAAAAGGGAAACAGTCGATCCCTAGTTATGGCATTTTTTACTGCTCCGACTGTTTTCTATTCATTAAAAATAATTTTCTTTTGCATTTACTTTTAATTTAAAGGCAAATTTGCCGGTGTTTACGAACACTGCGAGAAAAGGGGAAGTAAAAAGAGTGCTGCTTTCCAAAGGGGATCCAAGAAATATGCACATCAAAGTGAAACTTGTTGAAATTGCATTTTTACGCGCTTCTGCACAGCGATTTCCTGATGGGCAAGTCGACTGATGGAAAATGGGGGAAAATGGAGAAAAGTCCGCCCTGACTGATGGTGTCGCTGGCAACACGAAGATGAAAATTGCTTGTTACTAGGACAACGTAACGAAATGGAAAGCAGAGCGTAACATTTTGCACAAAAGCGCACAAAATTGTTTAATTTTAATGTTGTCGTCACTTTATCACAGCACAAAGTTGAGCGACATATGAGCATGGTTAAAAGCAGGAAAGCAAAATCGTTGAAATTAAATTTACAGTTTACAAATGATAGAAGGGAACATAATTAAACGGACTTTTTCATACAGAATTCATAGCGTAAATCCGGACAAGCAATTGAGTAAATGAAAGCAAGTGATGTTATTTGGAGAGACAGCAAGCACACAGTTTTAAAAGGATGATTTGGGGATTGGAATGGTGTCGTAAGGGTGTGGAACCAGTGTTGCCAATTTAGCTATTTTCTCGAAAGATTTGGTGGGTTGCAGCTGGCTAATGCGGGATAAAATGTGAAATAGCTGGTAACGGGAATTAATGCCTATATTCCCAGAAAAATTGACGTAATTTCAGCTTTTTAAAAACATGGCAAAAAAAAAATATCGATAAGTCAAAAGAGCATTAAATTTTATCGTTTTTAACTATGAAATCCATTGAAACGAATTTTGTACCATCACAAACGAGGTATTTCACAATTTATAAATCGATCGCGATGTTAGGGTGAATGAATGTCTTTATACCTCCTAGCTTTGACAAATTTTTGTATAATAAAAAAGATTTGTTGCAGATTATTTCTTAATTTAAACTTCTAATCATCTAAATTCCGTTTGAATGATACAAAAAATTTTATATATTGCCACACATTCATCTGTCTGCCCAATTGACCTTTTGGGATTGTTGTACGGAACCAAAAACACTCGATTAAATCAATAAAAAATATCGTTTTACTACTATAGCTTTTTTTTTAGCTGCCAACAAAATTTTCTGGCTTCTTCTAGCTTTTTTCAAAGGCTAGTTTAGCTAGTTTTCATGACCCGAAGTGTTGGCAACACTGGTGTGGAACCCCCAAAGCTAATCATGCAGCGGCATGTCGCCGTGACAGGGAAAGGGAAAGGAATGAGTAAAGTGCTTGATGAGCACGTCCAATGGGTCAGTTTTGTTAAGTTTCACGCTGCTTGATAATTTTCAACTGAATAAAAAAAGCGCCCCATGGGTGGGTAATTTAAGGGGGCGGGACTTTTAACTGGTTGTTAAAAACATAACGAGCTCGATGGGTGGGCTAAAGACGATGCAAAGGACAGGAAAGCACAAAAAATAGAGAGAGGAATAGGAATAGTCTATGAGTTGTCGCTAATGAAATCCGATTGGGACTGGAAATATATCGAGTCGACAGCTGTGCGCTTTGTGAAGTGTTTATGGCTCAAAAGCGATCGATGGCAAAAGTGCAGAGACAACAAAACTGTAAAGAGATTACAGAGAAAAGGAAGAGATAAAGAAACTGTGGAGGATGGAGGAGCAATTGCTGACTGACCCAATAACTAGTTGGCAGCTCCGATTACCGATTACCGAGTCATTCATCAATCTCGAATCTCGGATTTGTACAGCACTTGTGTGGATTAATTTAAGGCTGTTAACTAATTGAAGTGCCCTGATTCAGCGACTATTTGAAGGAGTCGGAGTCTAACCCGGCTGCATAATGAGATGGAAGCATTTTGCTCCAATTACATTTAAGTGCCGGAATACGAACGAATGATGGAATGATGGAGTGGTCACAGGAGGAGGAGGGAGAGGTAATGGGAACAGCCTCGATTCACATTTCGGAGTCGAGCACCATTAATCAATGTGAGGAGGAGCACGACATCATTCCGGCCTGGCACGTCGAATGAATGCCTATTACACTAACTATTTTGTAGGACTTGAAGTGGGAATGGGATGGGGATTGAGGGTAGGGGCTGGCACAAGGTCGACCTGGAGGCACTTGAATGGCTGGCGCCATCAATAATGAGAACTCGCGTGGAGCAACAAACGGAAAAACAGCAAAACAAACAAACAACAAACTGTTTCACTGGACTGTGAAGTCGTTAGCAGTGGAGGAGGGAGGAGGGAGGAAGGGAAGGAGCTGTCAACAGGGCGGTGAAGGTGACAGGGGAGATGGAGAGAGAGAGGAAGAGAGGGTGACTTCAGCCGGAAATCGATTTGTGTTTGGATTTGTTTTCGTCGTGTTTTCGCGCAACTTTTGTGGTCGTCGTCGTCGTCGTCGTCGTCGTCATGGTCAACAACAATTATTTGGGAACTATTAATGACCAGGACGTGGCCTACGCCTTGGCCTCTCCCCCCACTTCCCCTTCCTCCCCCTCCCAGACATGCTCTGTTTGTTTTCCTCTTAAGAAACAATGAATTTGTCCTGTCGCACTTTGCCCTCCAACTATTAATCATATCTGGGGGGCGGGGATTCCTCTAAGGGGCGTGTCTCCAGCGTAAGTTCCAACAATTTATTCTCAAATCGAAATATGTTTTCGCTCTCAGAGATAGGACTACTTGGGTTATATCTGCCATGTTAAATTGGCTACTTACCCATCAGTTTCATCACCTCGTGGTGGCTGATGAAGATGTTGAGATATCCGCTGACCGAAGGCGTCTTCCAGGTCAAAATGGAGACGAGGAGCAGAAGCACACTTCCGAAGAATGCCATGATGAGTGGAAGTGGGTGAGAGTCCTCTTGGAGTCTAGTCTGGGCGGGATTACTGCGGTTCCAGCCGTGCACTTAATAACTTGTCATCTCTGGATGGGATTCAGTTACCCCCTTTCTCTATGCCAGCCAATTTAAGTGTGGATTCATTGAAGCCTTTCCGTTTTTGCAGAATGCAGACTGAAGACTGAAGAGTGGGAAATGAGTTTTGGGTAGACGCTTCCGTTCAGGGGCACAACTTTTATTCGGTTGCCAGTTGACTCCCAAAATCAAATTCAAATTCAGCAACAGCCTCGACATCTGCTGCCAAGAGTTCCAGAGTCAGTTCTAGTTCCAGTTCCAGTTCCGCATCCGGATACGATTCTGCCACAAGGCGACGAGGATTCTGTCTGCCAAATTTGGAACTTTTTAGCCTCAACTGCCGGCTCTTTCCCTCCCCCTTCTATCTGTGTCTCTGTCTATTCTCCTCTCTCTGTCTCTGTCTTTCTCTGCTGCTGCCTCTTTCTCGTTCTCTGGCGAACTGAGTTCAACTTTGCCAGTTGTGTTTTTGTTGCGGTTGCGACTGTTGTTGTTGCTGTTGTTGCTATTGTTGCTGTTGCTGCTGGAATCGCCTGTCGACTGCCAGCGACATCCGCATTTCGTTAGTTTTTTTATTGGCCTTCCCTTCTCCTGTTGCTTCCTCTTTCTCCTCCTTCTACTCCTCCTCTCTCTTGACCAACTGGTTGCTGCTGTTGCTGCTGATTGTGTGGATCGTCACGTTGGCAACGTCTTGCCCGCTGGTCAGTGCTTGCATCCAGTTGTTGCTGTCGTTGTTGTTGCTGTCGTTGTTGCTGTTGGTGTTGAGCACGTGTCCTCGTTGTCCCGTTGTCCTTTTTGTGTCGTCTGCTCGTTAAAGAGTCCTGTTGAATAGAAAGTGATTTAGTTGAGTCTCAACCAAATGTGGAAGTTGCTGCTGTCTGTCCGTCCGTCTGTCTGTGTGTGGTTGAGTGGCTTTATTTCTTCTTGTTTCGAAAACAATTTCCAAATGTGCGCTTCAAATTCTCAAAACTTTTCCGACTGCCAAAGTAATTACAAAGTGAAAAAAAAGATTAACAGCTTAGAGAATCGCACCTCCGTCTATTTCTGGGAGGGATTCTCATCCCAATCTCCATACTCCAAATTCCAAACTCACATGAGTTGATGTTTTAATAAATTCGAGCTAATATTTGAATGTTGCTCTGGCATAAATAATGCAGTACAGTGGGCACTGGCAGTGGGAGAACGAACCAGACAAACAACGAAAAACGACAACGAACAACTTTTGGCTGGCAAAAATGTTTTGTGTGGATTTTGTGGTTCAAGTGGTTGCACCCCCTCTCATAGTTGCACCCTCCTCCTCCTGGTTGCACCCTTCTCCTGGTTGCACCCTTCTCTTCATAGTTGCACCCTTCTCCTGGTTGCGTGCAGCAACTTGAATGGAATTCCAAGCAGAAGGAGAAACAGAACCAGGTAAAAAATCAAGAGTTTGTATGGAAATGGAAATGGAAACAGATTCGGATTCGGATTTGGAGGAACGGCAGTCAAGTGCCTTTAATATGAAATTGTTGCCAAGAAACCAACCTCCAATTTCACCTGCTTGCACTTCCCTCCCCCTTGTTTTTACCCCTCTCCCATCTCCATGGCAATCTCAAGTTTTTTTCCCCGGACTTTTTTGGCCGCAATAAAAAACGAAATCTGCAAAGTTTGTTGCCTTCTTTTGGTTTTGGCTTTTCACGAACAGTTTTCGCAGTTTTCCCACAGCCCGAGGAAAACTATTTAAAGTCCAGCCGAGGAATGTGACTGGGATTTTAATTAAACTTATCTGAGATGGAGGCTGCTTCTCACTTGATTAAGAGCCTGATGATCAGGACGTCAATTGCAGTCGGAGGCATTCAACAGTCAGAGGACATTCAACGAATTCATTAATAATTCAAAAGACAAATAACAAAATGTAAAAGCACATGCGTGTGTGTGTGTGTGTTTGTTTACTTGGCGAGGAATGTAACTGATTTAAATGGAGCAGCAGACAAACAGAAAAGCAGCAGCAGGAAGCAGTCAACAGCCAGAAGGGAAAAGTTCCCTCATCGCCCTGAATTCACCCCTGAATTCAGCATGAACTGTGCGCAAGTGAAGCGGCAATCAATCAGAGGGAGAGAGAGAGAGAGGGAGAGAAGTTGGAGCCCGTCATCGATAACACATTAAAGACATCAACTCAATCATAATCAGATCGAGGTAAGGGAACTGAGAACTTGGAATTGTTTGAATTGCAGACACATTGCTCGAAATTTTCCGCTTAGTCACTCGCATCATCTGTCAGACAGTCAGGGCCAGCTGCCACGCCCCCTCCGAGAGTGACAAATTGAGCGACGAGTTTCGTATTTTGGCAACAAGATGACGAAAACTTGATGGAAGTGGAACAAAAAGAACTTTTCAATTACACGTTCCAAAGTCTAATGAATAATCATCTTTCATCATCATCCACAATGCATTGCATTATTGCCATCATCATCATATTTTTGTGCTCCCCTCTTTCCCCTTTCGATTGGCCATATTTATTGATGTTCATTATTGTTGGGCTGCTGTCTATTCATATCCGTTTCGTGGGCGTACTTGTTGCCTGGGGGCGTGACGGGACTCGTTTCAATTATAAAATGGCTTTCGTTTCTAATTGAATCGTGAGTTTGAGTTTGGAGTTGAGCAAAGTTAATATTTTATTTCCGCCTCGTTGTTGTTTCAATTGCCCCCCTCGGGGCCACACTCCACCCTCACACTCTCTCTCTCTCTCTCTTTCGCTCTTTTGGTCTTGTCTCTACACTGCAAAAAAAGGACCACTTTCCAAAATGTAGAACATTCATCTTGAGTATATTGTTTTTGAAATAAGAATATTTTAAGACCAAATTACTAAAACTAAGAATATTATTCTAAAAAATCTTAAGTTCTTGATATAAGAATAAAAATTTTAGATCTTTTTCTCTTAACAACAATACACTTTTTGAGACTTAAAATTCACAACTGGTTCTTGCGTCTCAAAGATGACATTAGAGACTGATGATAGAGATTGGCAACTCTTGTTGTTTAGTGTCATCTCGATATTACTAGACCTCAAGTTAACTAACACCTACGTCATTCTTCTTAAAACGTTAAGAAGCTTAATCTTTATTTGAGATTTTTTGTCTTGAGTATTCAAAACTTTTTGTTTAAAGATATAATCTTAAAAAAATAATTAATTTTATTCCTATACTAAGATTTGTGGTCTTGAAAATATAATAATTTATGATCTTTAAAATAAGAACTTGGTCTTAATTGAAAAGTTCTTAAAAAGAAGATATGTTTTCTTACTTCAAGATTTTCATGTTCTCGACGCATCCAAAATCTTCATTTTAGATCCGTTTTTTTATCAGTGTACCCTCGCAAAAAAGGCGGCTTTAAATGCCAGTCAGAGTTTTCGCTCCCATTTCCCATTTGGCATTTTCTAGACTTCTTCCAATTGCTCTGCCATGTTGCCAAGCGCCTCGAGGCATTGCTTTTGCTTCAATTGCAGACAAGTTGGGCAAGGGAGCAGGAGAGAGAGGGAGGGAGGGCTGTATTAGCCCAGTTATTGTTGTTGTTGCTGCTGCTGATGATGATAAACTGGCAACAGATTCGGGCATAAATAAAGCGGGACATCGCCGTGGTTATTAAACTGCCGCCCGAAATCTATTCGGGGTAATTCGAGACTTTTCTGCTGTTCAAAGTAAACTCAATGCCATTGCAATGCCCCCAGGCACTTTGCTCATTTACTATATATACTATATAGCCAAATAGTTGTCCCCTTCTCTGTCCCTATCGTGTTGCAGCTGCCACAGTTGTTGTTGTTCTATAGATTTGTGCCCCCGGTGAAAATGCTGCCGCAGTTGCCTCATTAACTTTAATGTCTGTCCGCAACAACATTTCAACTATTCGCCAGTTTCAATAACACACAAACGACCAAAAGTCAGACAGCCAAACAACCAAACAACAAAACAACAACAGGGACTTCATTAAATGCCCGTAAATACAGCAAAAAAAAAAAAAGAAAAAAAATATATGGAAATGCGTACAAAATTAAAACTCGACTAAGTGGAAAATATTTGGCACTCCCACTGTGGCCTAGATAAATTGCCGGCTATACATTTTGATGGCTGACTAAAAATAACGAGCGACATTTGCATCTGTTTACCTGGCCTGGTCAAAATGCTGGCTATATACCTGTACCCAATTTATGCAATTAAAAAGGTATATTCCATGAATTTGTAATTTTATTCAGCTCAACGGGTTTGCCAGAGGAAAGTGCAGCCTTGAAAGCACATGAAAGCTTTTCAAATAACTTATAGCTAAGACAATGTTTAACAAGTTTCTTTTTTGACAACACAAAAATAAAAATAAAATTTTATTTCAGTGTAATTCACATTAATAAACAACTTTGAAGTCAATTAAAAGCTTTGTGATAGTTCAAAGTTGTATAACAGATAAAAATATATTTTTAAAACCACTTTTCATATTGAAGAAAAACAAAGTAATGTGAATTTGGGAGCACTACAACAACATCAACAGCAAAAACCCTATTAGAGTCTACCTAAGTTGGGAGCAGTCGCTGCTCCCGGAGCCACTGCGTGCCCACCGCTGCTCTGAGGGCATCTAGCTAAATTAAACAGCTCAGTATTCAAGTATAAGTTTCCATTAATTGTTTTACCAATTCAATGGTCAGCATTTAAAAGCACATGAAAGCTTTAAGCTTACTTTTAGTCAAGAAACTTGTTTTTAATGTTAATTAAATACATTTTTTCGGTTTTTACTACTTTTTATAAAAAGCTCTTTTAACCCTTAACATATATGGCAAACAGCTTTAAAAGCACTTGAAAGCTTCTATGGTAATATTTACCTTGACAAATTCACAACTTCTAATTTCAAAATATTTTCATTTTCACAGCTATTTAATAAAGCTTTTATTGGAAACTATTATCCAGAATTAAGCTGGAATTTGTGTTCTTAATTTAAATGCCTTTGGTACGCATATATTGTTAGCTGGGAAAACGATTATAACCAACTGGGTGCAATTATTTAGTGCGGAAAAATTAGGGAGAGATGCGTACTTTTATAGAGTCCATTGCTGTGAACAATTTGTGCTGGGCCTAATGTACGAAATGTTCGTCGAGTTGGCTAATTTGTACAGGCAATTAATTTACATTTGGGACCAGGGCAATGGACTTTTGGGGGGGAAAGCCGAAAGCAGAAAGCAGAGGCCATTATTGCGATTTCGTTTCATTTTAGCATAGAACGATATTTGGGGTTAGAGTGGGGATGAGAAGCGGATGAGGGGCATATGTGGATGTGGATAAAACAAAAGGGGCAGGAGAGGGACGATTTGTACTTTGTGCGTCGCACATGTGTAGTAAATATCGTTATTTCATGGAAAATGAGAGAGGAGATTTGGGACAGAGGAAGGGTGTGGGGATAGAACTGGAACTGAGGCTGGTTCCGCTGTGGTTGCCACTTAATTTGTTGCAATCTAATTGACAATTTGCGAAATTTTCTATGAACATGCTGCATTTATTGAAAGCTGCAAAATGCGTTTGAATTTTGCGAATGCACTAAAACCGAACAGTACTCCAATTAAATTACAAATACAAACAAAAAGAAAATGGAAAAGCTAAAGTCAAGCTCCCGACTAAAAGATACCCGTTACTTATTTAAATAAATTTAAAATATTTCTTATAGCATGCTTTTAGGCGCTTACATTGTTTTTAAACTTAAATCAGCCATTACCACCTTTCCATTTGTCCGATCTTGTAACGATTTAGTAGAATGATAGGTAATAATAGTACATCCAGTGAAATAAGTATGCGTGGATGAAGTCATTCAAAAAAAATATACTTTTAACACAAATGATTTTATGCAGATTTCTTCAAATAACCTTATCATTTCCTTCCCTTTTGAATGACACAAAAATTACTTTAACCCATTAAGTACCCATGGAATACTTAGAAATTTTGTAAAAGTGTTTTTTTTAACTTTTTTCCTCGATTTTTCACAAAAATTATTTGAATGCAAGAAAATTCTTCAAACAATTCTAAGAGGAACTGCAATTTCAAAAATATTTTTCTTAGTATTTTTTATGATTTTTTGAAAATTGCTAAAATGTCACTTTTTGTATGAAAAGGAGAAAAAAATGGGTTAAAATAGAAATTTTTAGGATTTTCAAAAAACTATAAAAAATAATAGCAAAAATAGTTTTGAAAATTTTTTTTTTGGCTGTCACTCTTAGAATTTTTTGAAGAATTTTCTTGCATTCAAATATTTTTACAAATTTAAATTCAAATTACAATACAAATTCAAAATAATAAATATAGCCTTAACGAGTTTACAATTAAATCTAAAAACGAATGTCAATTCTTAACACAATTGTTGTAGAAATATGTTGAATAACAAACGTTTATTGAAAGGTGCTTAAAATGCAATTTGCATTTCTCGTTTCTCGTTTCGCATCAAATGCAATCATTTCACATGGGGAAACAGTCTCAATTATGGTTTATGAGTACTTTTCGATAACTCAAAAACGCTGCGCACTCGTCTGTCTGCAGACTGTCTGTCTGTTGTCTGTCTGTCTATTGTCTGTGTGTGTATGGAATATTTATGGTTATGGCCAAGACAATGTGACAGTATTCGCAGCTCAGCGAGGAGGACACACCTCCAACCTCCAACCGCCCACATCCCTACAGCTTTTATATGTATCTGTATCTGGCGAGTGCCATAAAAATGTCGAGCAACTCGACTCAACGACCCATTTTAAAGCTGTGAAATGTGAGCTCGGTAATCTCGAGGACAATGGGGCAATAATCATTGATTTATTATGACTGTCATTTCGGTTATTAAAATGATATTTTCGCAAAGTTGCCCAGCAAAATCTCAGCTCAAATAACAAAGCCAGACAATGACAATATTCATATTATGGATATTCTTTTTACTCTCCCAACTGTGGTGGCCTCTTTAAGTTTTTTATTGGGTGTAGCTAATTGAAACATCGAGTCGAAAGTCGTGTCGAAAAGTAAGGCGCTAAAAGCGTGCCTAATCTATGCATATTTTTTTTATTTTTTTGCTGCTCAACTTGAGGTCATAATCAGGAGGCGTTCACTTAGGAGCAGAGAAAAAGAATAATGTGTAGCATACATTTTGGGGCCACATTTAGTTTCACTTTGGCCGGCCATTGTTGTCCTGGCCATTATGCCTGCCCATTTAGGTCCTGGCCAAGCACTTAGACATTCCATCAACGTTCGTGACTGAAGCGTTAGCGTGAGCCAATGTGACAAGGAAGGACGAAGAGAGAGAGAGAGAGAGAAAGAGAGCGAGAGAGAGGGAAACTGTCCAAGCGCAACTTAAGATTTGCATAACTTTTACGCTTACTCAAGTGTTTCCAGTTGTTGTTGTTATTGTTCCTGTCGCTTTTGATTTGAACGGATTTTGTGGTCATTTACCTTCGCTTATGCCTAATAGGTTGCTCAGCATACCCTGTACGCTCTAAATGGGCCAAAGGGCATATACACACTCCACCTTTAAATGTTTTGTCATGCTATAAATCTTTCTTTAAAAATAACATTTCCATTGACAGTTTTCAATTTATTTTTATTGCCTTCTTTTTGGTGTTTAAAACAAGCTTTTGATCTGTCGCACATTGCAATTAGTGTCAGACACTTCGCAAACAACATGCACTGCTAAAATTTTAGGGTCACCTAAGCGGATAACTGGTCAAACTTTTGATTTGGCTTTTGATGGAATTATAAGCTCTATTTACAACAAAAAATATGGAACTTTTTCAACAATTTGAAAAACTGTACGCACAAAACCTTTTAAGTCCAAATGTTGGGGAATTCAAAATAGTTATTTTTTAGCCATTTTCAAAAAAACATAAAAAATACAACCGAAAAGATTTTTAAAATTTTTTTTTACAGTTACTCTTACAGTTACTCTTAGTTACTCTTTTTACACAGAATATTTTTTGAGACCGAGGAAAAAAGTTGAAAAAGTAGACATTTACAAAAATTCTAAATTTTCCATGGGTTAAAGAAATTTATATATCGTTCAAACGGAATTCAAATGAATAGATGATTAACTTAAGAAATCTGCATCAAATATTTTTTGTTAAAAGTATATATTTTTTGAATAACTTCATCCACATATACTTATTTCCTTGACGTATATTGAAAGCCCATCTAAGTTTTTGTGAAAATCGTGCAATCAAAATATTCTACATCATAAAAAAAATAGAGCTTTTTTAGCGGTCAAGCGAACTTAAGGGCATTTTTCTATTTAAAGCTTCATATTTCATAATGGATAGCAAAAAACCAGATAAATTGATAAGTGATAGAATGTAGAAATAATTATAATTTTCTATTGGACATATTTTTTTGGTTTCGAATCCCGCACACAAAAAAAACCCATTTTGATTCTTAAAACTCTACGTTGTCGACTATTCAAATAATACAAATTTTTCAAAAAAAAGAGTTAAAAATTCATTTAAAATAGCCAAATATTAGATATACAGGCCTGTTCCGAATTTCACTTTTGATAAGACTTGTCGGAATTGAAATTCTTTAACCTACTCTACTACCATTTCGGTTATATTCAGCGGATTAATATCTCTTTGAGTTGATGAGCTTAAGTCCGATATAGTGAAAACCGATAATTTTCAAACACTTGGTCTAAATGCAAAGTGAATAAATGCATATCACCAAATATGGGGTGCCACAGAAATCGATTTCGCTTGAATTTCACTGTATGAAATTTAAGTTAAATTCAAGCGAATTAAATTTCATACAGTGAAATTCAAGCGAAAGGGATTTCTGTGGCAAACCCGAATGCTAAAAAGTAAAAACTGAAAAACTAATGCCTCATAAAAAGGCTCTATTAAAAATTTATTTTTTATAAATTTTTTGGGTCTCGTTTTATCCCAGGTTCAGTTTTCTAAAGCTCTTCTCTTGGCTAACCTTTCTCGCAGTGTAGTGCGGCACAGAGGTCCAGCAGAGAATTGGAAAATCTGAAAATATTTATTTAGTTTCACTTTGAAGTGGGTCGTGTGTTGACTGTCGTCTGTCTTCTGTCCAGTGTCCTCTGTCCACTGTCCTTCGTCCTCTGTCGTCTATCGTTAGTCACGGGTCGATTTACTGGTGTTGTGTTGAGTGTGTGTGACGAGTGTGTGGAGTGTTGAAAAAAGTGTTTAGCCAAACACATTAAATGCTTACTTATCAAAACGCAATCAGCTTAAGAGCTGTCAGGCGGCCTGTATCCTTCGTCCTCCGCAAACTGTCAACTGATATGAAATGTTATGCTTTTAATCCTTTCATTGGCAATTCGACACAGCTCTCTTGGCCACAGCCTTATGGCCAGTTAACACGCACAGACACGCACAAACAAGCACAAACACGCACAGACACGCACAGACACGCACACACACGATTGAACAGACTGTGAGTGTGTGAGCGTAAAAAGGGGCGCACTTGATTTGGGGGCGTGTTTAATCCTTTTGGTTGCCAGCTGAGAATGAATTCGCACTTTTCGTAGACACGACACTTTTTATATTTTTATTTTTATTTTATATCATTTCACTGTACGCACAATTCTCTGGGTGGGTGTAATGAGCAAAGCGCCTTGAAATTTAAGCGCTCAAAGCTCCATTTAAGCCTGTCAACATGGCTCAGTCATGGGGCCAGATCAGGTTGGGTTCTGGCCAGGTTCTGTTGCTGGTTCTGTTTCTGTTGCTGGCGGTATGTCCTTCCCACAGCACGCGCGAGAAGCCACAAACAGCGCGAACAGAACGTAAACTTATTGTTGCTGTTGCTGTTGTTGCTAATGATAACAACACTGCTGATAGCAGTGGCAACAACGAGCACGTTCGCGACGAAAACTGCGACGAGTTGCGACGTTTTGGGGTTTATTAATGATTGCGGCTTGTGGCAGCAGGAACTACATTTGTGGCATTTGGACGGACGCTAGTTTCAAATTCGTCACTTCACGAGTTGCGACTTCGACTTCGAGTTGAAGTTCGAGTTTCAAGTTTCTTAACAAACTGCCGCGCGTTTCTCGACGTTTGTCGACTGTCTGCACCGGAAAGCTGTGTGCGACTGGCGACAGGACGAACAGGAACTCGACGATAGCTCGACAAAATAACGAGCAAAAGCCGAAGGCAAAACTAACGAAGTTGAACTCGTGCTTTCATTCTGTGGGCACATGCGCAGTGGGGTTGGAATTATGCCGGTTGCCACATGTGGCAAGGCAGATAGGGGGAGTTGGGTGTTAAGGGGGTAACAGGGCAACAGCAGAAAGGACAATTGTTTGCTGGCTGTTGTTGTTGCCCCTTCATGCAACTGTTGCGCATTTTTTCCAAATGGCCAGCCCGAAAAAATAAAAAGCATTTCTTTAGGCAAGAGACGGAGTTAGAGAGAGAGAGAGAGAGAGAGAGAGTGAGAAAGAGAGAGAGCTGAGCTTTTGTTATTGATGTTACCGATTAGCTCATAAACATATCACATAATTTGATAATTATCTGATATGTTATGCCATGACAGCAATGATTGCGTTTATTATATGTTAACCAGATTATGGGACGTCCTACTGGGAATATCAATGGCTAATTACGGTCTAGGCTTAAATCGACTAGTCGTATTTATTAATTGTAATTGTTTAAGCTTTAGTTTCATATCAAATTTAGTTTGTTTAATGAAATTTACCCAAATAGTTTGTCATTTAATGCAGAATGAGAATTGCTTTTGATTATTGAGCTTAGATAGAGTTGCAATTTTAATTGACCAACTGTCTGAATGAATAATTGACCAACTGAATGAATGACTAACTCAGTTTGTGGCAATCAATGCAAATTCGAACTGCAATTTCATGAAATAAACACCGCAAAGAAGAGTAAATGTATTTTTGTGCAGAGTATATTGTATCAAATTTATTTTAAAGAAAACTTAATCTAGTTTTAGATTTAAAAATTTAAAATTATTTAGTTTGCAAAAAAAAAAAAATAAATATACGTATCTAGAATATTTTAAGAATATTTTTAGAAAAAAATTCATGTAAAACCTAATCTTATGTTAGATTTAATAGTGGAAAAATTATTTGTTTATCGTAGTATGCTTTATTCAATAAAATGACGAGATTAAAATTAGTACTTTACTATTTTGACTTAATATGACTTTAGAAGAAAGGTAAATAGATTTCAAAATTATTTGTAGAAAATAAGTAAAAAAGGAACATAAATTTGGACACATTTAAAAATTTATATTTCGTTAAACTTCATGCGATTATATTTTAGACGCTATTTAATTTGACTTAATATGACTTAAGAACAAAAAAAAAGATTTTAAAATTATTTTTACAAAAAAATAAAAGGGCAAGATAAATTTATTTTTAGGAAAACTTTGTGTAAATTAAAATTTGTACTGACTTATTTTGACTTAATGTGATTTTGGAATAATCAAAAAAAAATTCAAAATTATTTGTTTAAAAAAAATAAAAAATAATATAAATTTGTACAAATTTAAAAATGTATTTTTCGGAAAACTTCATGTAATTAATTTTTAGTAGTTATTAAATTTGACTTAATATGACATAAGAAAAAAGTAAAAGAATTGTAAAATTCTTTAAAAATAGTTAAAAGAGGAACATAAATATATTTTTAGAAAAACTCCATGTAAATGTATTTTATTAGTTCTTAAATTTTACTTGAAATGACTTAAGAAAAAAGTAAAAAAAAATTTAAAATTATTTCAAAAATATATACACGGGGGCGCCACAGAAATCGCTTTCGCTTGAATTTCACATAGATTTCATACAAATTTAAGTGAAATTCAAGCGAAAGCGATTTCTGTAACTTTTAGAAAAACTTCATATATTTTAGTAGTTATTTAATTTTACTTAACATTAATAGAGAAAAAGGAAAAAAAACTAGTTTTCGAATTTGTTACTATGAAATCTGTGCTTGGAGCCTATTCGGAATGTTGTGATTCATTGGATGGGAAAAACACGGACAATGCCGGGCTAACCCAGTTTATACACACACATATGCAAGTGTGTGTGTGTGTAATTGTGTGTTTGTGTGTATGACTGTGACAAGTAGCCCTATTTGTTGTGCTGCTACAAATTCAAAAGCCGTCGAAATGAAGCAATTTCCTGCTTACTGCCAAAAACAGCAACAGCAACAACAATGAGAAGAAGAAGTAGTAGAAGAAGAAGAAGAGAAAGAAGCCCAGTAAAGAGAAACATTCTGCAAACTAATTAAATGAAATGAACTCGATGAAAGTTGGCCCCGAACTAAGCAAATTGGGCAACTTGTCGCAGTAATTACATCAAAATATCTAAAAAAAAGAAAAGTAGAAAAAAAATGAAAACGTTGCACAAAATAAAAGACATATATATAAATGGAGGCAAACTGTCAGTTTGATTCATTTGGGCCAGAAAGCTATTTGGCCAACGTAGCTGGCCAACAGGCTGACAGATGGGCGCCAAGGAAATATTTGAACGACACAAAGCTTAATTTGCCAGAAGAACGAATGTCAATTAAAATTTTTTAATGAAATAACTTTTTTTGATTTGGCAGGAGGAAGAAGGCGAGGAGGGAAGGGGGAGGGAGAGGGAGACCTTTGCCAGCTGCAGAAATTCAATTAAAAAAGGTTGATTAGTTCGCAATTACATTGTCCAATGGAAGAAACGCCGCCCAAATATGCCTCATTACCAAAAAGTTCAGCTTACTGAAAAATAGCAAAAAAAAAAAAAAAAAAAAATTAAACGAAATTTCAAGACTTTTTGAAATTTTGTGACAGGCCTCAGCGGGGCGGACACTTTGGACTTTTAATTAAGGCCAAAGCATCGAAAGAAATTGGAAATCAGACCTTAACTTTTTCAAAATAATTGAAAATGTTCACGCTGTGCCGCTGAAAAACCCTTTTTGGCTCAATCTTTGACATCGTTTATGACATTTACACGTGCAACTGTGGCGTGATTTGTGGCTGGGAAGATGGCAGATTGCAGATTGGAGTCAAGGCCATTAAGCGACAACCAGGCGATAACACTGGGTCTTAAGCTTAGAAAAAGGGGTACAATAACAGCAACTGTTAAGGGGGTATTCAAGTGTAGAGGCATGAATTTCAACCGGTTTTTGAAGCGCTGTACAAAGAAAACAAAAAATATTTTCAATAATTTTTTTATCATTTGTTATTGATGTTGTACATAATGTTGATGTTGATACATAAAAAATTAATAAAAAAAAAAATTTTAGTTGACAAAGTTTTTTTAAATGGCGACAGTTTGAAAAAATAATTTTTTTTTATATACTTTTAACAATTCCGAATTTTTTAAAAACAATAAATGAAAAGTTAAAGTTTTAGGCAAGGCTCACGCGATAAAGAGATGTATAAAGAGCATCAAATTTGAAATAAATCGGTTCATTAGAACTCTAGATATCCTTACCGCCAGCGCTAAAAAAGTAGTTTCGAGAAAAACCCGTTCAAAGATTTGAGACAAGTAGATCTGTGACAAGGCTATAACTCATGAAATAATAGGAATTTTAAAAAATCCTTTAAATGACATATTCTTAAATGTCTAAGCTTTGGAAATTTGGAAAAAAAATTTTTTTTCGATTTTTTCAAAATTGTACACTAGAATACCCCCTAAACTGATAGCTTGATAACTGATAAGAAAGCACAGCCAGCATAACCACAACAACACTAAGCCCAAAGACGTGCACTTATCAGCACTCCGTCATTTAATGAGTCCAGTACAACTACAACAGGGAGGTGGAAAGGTTAACTAAACCACCCCAAGTGCAACAAATTGTGTGTGGTAAGCTCGCAAATGGAGGATAACAATAAGCAGGAGCAACAACAACAACGAATGACAGACGCTTAAGCAGTTGCAGCAGCTAAGCGGAAAAAGCTGCAGAGAAGTGGCAAAGTTCACGCCAACCCCCTGAGAAGGGATGGAGAATGGAAGGGGTGAAAAGTAAGCCGAGAAATGGAGTAGAGGATAATAATGCGAATGCGAATGGGAAAGAGCATAAAAACAAATATGTGAGACTCGATCTGTGGCTGCCCCTTCTATAAGTGTGTGTGTGTGTGTGTGTGTCTGTGTGTGTGTGTGTGTGTCTGTGTGTGTGTGTGTGTATGTATTGTGGCAACAGACAAACGAAAATAGAATCAAATCGCAATAAAACGAAACGGAATCCTCTTAATGCGGCATGTAAACAAAATGGGCACGTGACACGCCTTCGAAACTCCTTTCCTCCTCCTGCGAGACTATAAAATCTTGTGTCCTGTTGCCGCTGGACAAATTACCACGTGAAAGTAATCCAGACAGAGGCTGAGGGAAAGAACTATTCACAACAGAAACGAACAGAGCTTAGAGTTGCCAACTCCAGAGCTATCCTCGTGCAGAGTTATCGGAGGCTTCAGTTATCCCTGAATAGCTGTCAAGTCGTGGCCTCTTTACAAATCGTTGCAGATTCGCAGATCAAATATAAAATATTTTGTGAAAAGTGCAACAATGTAAAAGATGTATCCGATGTGTCCAACTCGTGTCCATTGGATGCTGTGGCCAGGACTGCGATTCTCTGCCGCAGTCCGCAACAAAGGCAACTCCAAGTCGGACACTGGCCTCCTCCCTTCCTCCCTTCCTTCCTCCTTGAACGATTTGCTGCCACATTTTGGGGCATTTCCTTCATTGCCGCAAGGCTTCGTTCCTGAAAGGAGCAGGAAATTCACAGAGGGAGCAGAGAGAGAGGGAAGAGAGGGGTATTCCTGAAGAGGAGTTGCAGTTGAAATGCCTTTAATTTTGATATTTATTCCCCTGTCGGAGATTCCTCTTGTCCCTTGGCCAGTTGCCAGGACTGAGTCTCCTCACGTATTTCCAAGTGGTTAATTGCATCGCTAAATGGAGAATTATTGGAGCAGCATTGGCAGCATTGGCAGCCAAGAGCCTGCAAATTGGCCCAAACCAAATACCCAACTGCACTTCGTTTTATGCGTCACAATTTGACTTTAGTGTCTCCCATCCCCATCTCTAATCAGATTCCCTGCTTACTCTGATCTGAGATCCAACTTGACTCGGAACTATCAAGATTTTTATGAGTGAAGTTATGAAGTCCGAAGGATAATAATGGGCCAACACTTTATGTTATGCTCCTTGGCACTAATTCAGGATGCGCCAACAAGTTGGACAGACGCCCTAGGCCAAGGCCAAGTTGGCTTAGTAGTACACTGAGAGAAATGGATGGCCATCATTCAGGACAATCACTTTTAACGTTATTCCTTTTGGCCAGAACGAACTTCAGACACGCAGCGAGCCACGAAAGTCAGGCGGGTAAATTGTTTGATGCTTTGAGCCACAAACTGAGAAGCATCCGGGTGGAGGAAGGGGATGGGAGGGGGAGGGAGACGGAAACGACGGGAAACTTTGCTTGCCAACAGCAGAAGCCATCAAATGTCGGAGATGGGAATGGGAATGGGCAAAGTACCAAAAGGATAAAAGGCGTCGCAATATGAAAGATCTGCCCATATGGAGAAGAGGAGAAAGGAAAGGGAGGGAAGAGAGGGAGGACAAAGGAATAAGAAGAACTTCTTAGCTGACTGTTTTTATTATTTGTCTGGGAAGAGACTGAAAATAGTGCCAAATTCCTATGATTGAGAAAGCTATAGGACCAGACACTACTCTGAAAAAGGGGATGGGAATGGGATGAGGGTTGGGGTTGGGGATTGGGGATGTAACTAAGGAAACTGTGGATGCTGTACTAAAGTTAATGAAGCGTGTCGCTTTGTTTTTCTTTGATTTAGTTTTATGCGTCTACATCGGATGTAATTGAATTATGCAACTTCGATCGTAAAAGGAACCAAAGGGAGGATTGGGGATGACGATGACTATGATGACGATGTTGTTGATGATAGACAGGATGCGGCTGTTGCACAAACAGAGACGAGTGAGGGATACAGGGAAAGAGTGGGAGATGGCAACATGGTTACGCTTTTTAGCGGCGATATTTGAATTTAGATGCCCCGCGATGAAATGGGTTGGAAAATATGTCTGCGGTTGCCCGTCAGTCCGAACAGGCAGTCCATCTACATCCTCATCCACATCCTCATCCACATCGATATCCTGTTTTATACGAGAAAGGAACTCAATGAACGCAGCAAATTTCCATAACTCAATAAAGCGACGCATTATCTGATAAAGAGTCGTTGTCAGAGGACTCACTGTACCCAGATGATGAATGATGAGATAGGAACACTAGTCAGCATCCATTGGAGTCAGTGGAATCACCAGTAATATGACAATTTGAGACTGAGAACAAAGCGATGAACACAACTCATTCCCATTTCTAGGTGGAATCGGACTGAAACTGAAACTTAACCCAGGAGAGAGAGAGAGAGAGAGACACAGTGGCTGTCAGGTCAATTCCCACATGAGACTTGCGATGAAGTAGAAAAGTTGTCGGGCTGAAAACGAGTTTTGTTTCGGGTTCTTGAGACCTGCCCACAATTAATATGCGAGTTTCCATGGAGCAATCTGTCATTGCGGATAAGAAGTGGAAGTGGAAGTCACACCAACCCCTCGATTAGTCCCTGTAACCATAACAAGTCCTTAGACAAGTGGAAGTGGCAGGAGGAGAGACTCGGATTCAGATGCAGACAGCCCGTTTCAGTGGCTTCCAATTACAGTTTGGAGTTCCACATGACATCGCAGTATCTCAGCTGGACTCTGAATATCAGTTAAAAACTGAAACCAGTGACAAATTGAAATCAAAGACACCCTGTATCTGTATCTGTGTCTCTCCCTCTCTCCCTTCTCTCCTCCCTCTTCTCGCCTGCAATTGAAGTCTCGATGCAACGATGGGAGGAGACCAATTGAGAGCTCTGGCGTCATCTGTGTTGTTTGTGTTGTTTGTGTCCTGTTGGACAAGGACTAAGCTGTGTAAGTGACGACTGCAGTTGGCCTGGTCAGCAGAGATGGCTCACGCACTGACACGGCAGCTTACGGGGCTCAAATGGTATCGTAATTCCAATCAACACGAGTGGAGGAATGGACAGAATGGATGAGGTGGAGGAGGAAAAGGGAACTCTCGAGTTAACACAACAAGTTGAAGACTGAACAGGCAAAGATTTCGACTGGAGGAGAATGCTGTTCGGGAGAGCCAAAGACAGAGGTTGCCCCTCTCCTCTCCTCCCTTCCTCCTCTCCAACCCACAACTCTTAACTCGTTCAACTTTAACTTCGTGACTCGTCGCTAAGTTACCCAAAAATCTCACGTCCCATCGACGTGACCAAAATGTTTGCCCATAAATAGCAAAATATGAAAATGGGAGAATGAAGAGATGAAGAAATGAAGCCCACGAAGAGAGGAAGAAACTCCTAAAGTCCAAAGTTGAGTTCATATGTTTTCCGAGTTGAGAACTGAGTTCGCACGAAACCTTTGAAAAATTCATCAATGACTCGTGAGTCGCAGTTGAAAGGCGTTAACTCTCCGCCTTACCCCCTCCCTCCCAATCCCTTCAGTTGGCTGGCAGACATTAACCCCAATTGGCTAAATGGCCCATTAGGTCAGTGGGGGAGTCTTCAACAGTGTCTGCCTTGTCCCGTCTCTCGACTCTTTTCCCATTCAGAGTTTTCCCCATTCAGCCATTCACTCAATACAAATGAAAATGGAAACAGAAATAGAAACAGAAGTGGAAATACAGAGGGAAACGCAACCGAGTTGCACTGCTGCGTGGTCAGTTATAATTAGGAGCGATTTTAGGGTCTTATGAGCCAAGCGATTAGCGCCGAGACAGAGAAAGAGAGGCGAGAGAGAGAGAGAGAGAGGAAGAGGAGTAAACACTTTCGCGTTGACCCACTGCGAGTATAAAGAGGGAATGCGTTAGGCTGAAGGCCGAACGGAGTGTCTCTCCCAACCTCCAACCTCTGTCCTTCATCCTTCCCATCCCAATTTCAATATTGCTAATTGGCGACATGGTTCCAGCCAATTCGAGGAACCCTAGCGACCCATAAACATATCGGTTACAGCCGAATCCCAATTCAAAGCAGCTCTGAGTTATGTTCGCCATGTTTGTCCACTCCAAAGGGGGAAGTTAAAGGGTCAAAAGGGGCTGGAAATGGGCGCGGTCTCGGGTCACGGCTGATAAATATCCATAAGGCAACGGGTTTACACGTCTTCCTCTGGGTCTGGATCTGGATCTGATGCACAGTTGATTAATTGGTCGTAAACCAAGCGATTATTATCATAACTTTGAGATAGTGAAGACTCGACTTGAGGAAGTTCTTAAGTAAACACATTTGGGAGAAGTGGAAGAAGAGAGAGAAGCAGTGGAACGTTTACCGTTATGATTGTCGGGTGCCAATTCCCCCGTTTCCCCCCTCTCTCCAATTTCCCATGAACTGTTGATTTTCCCTTGAAGTTACACGAAACTCACGGAGCTACCCCGTAATCAAGGGATGTGGATGCGGTTGCAGGACGGACAGGAGGACAGAGGGACAGGAGGATGGAAGGACGGGAGGACAGGGGGACGGGGGAAGGGCAGCGAGCAGAGCTGTAATTGCTTAATTTGATTACGTGCCGCCGTAAAAAGCAGAACAGGAAATTTGCACACACACCCTAGCTCACATATACACACACGCACACATAAGGTAATGAAGTTGATTCGCCGTTTGGATGGATGGAATGGATGAATGGATGGATGGATGGATGGATGGATCGGTGGATAGATGGATAGGCAGTTGGCACACGGGTTGTTCCACAATTTTACCCCCCCCCCAAGTAATGAAGAGGAAGAGGCAGAGCTGCCCATCCTCGCGCAGTCTGGCAACTCCCGCGACTTTCAACTGTTTCCCAGATTCGCAGCAACTTAATTTATGTTTTTCGACTCAGGCTAAAACCCTTTTGGCCCCAATGTCGCCAACAACAGTGCGGACAACAACAAGGAGAGCTAAGTAACTGTAAATACAGTGGCAACAATGGCGTCAAAGGCACGAAATGGAAAACCGTTAAGTTGCGTTGAGTTCGCTTCGGTTCGTTTCTCTCCCATGCGATAATTAGAAGCGACCCTCGCACGCTCAATTAGAAGCTTGTAAGCATTACTCTCAGCTGAGAGAGGGAGGGGGAGGGAGAGGGGAAGAAGTGGAACATGAATATATGTATATGAGTATGAACACTTTTTAGCAGAAATGCAGAACAACAACAACGACAACAAGTGGAAGGCAGAACACGCGACGAACTGCAGCTGAAAGGGAGGAGGAAGGATAGGGAGAGGGAGGGAAGGGAAAGTGGAACAAAAATAAATGGGGGTAAAGTGGGTAAAGTGGCGACTCGAATGTCTTAATTAACTGTTGGTTGCACTTTCGGCCAAATCGACGGGAGCACGTGCAGTGGGAGGGAGGGAGACAGAACTAGAACAGTGACTGGGTGGGTGGAGGGGTGCTAGAGGGGAGGGGGAGGTTGCTGCCGCTGCTTGTCGCCATTGTTGCCACTAAATAATGTCGAGCAGGCTAAAGTCAAGCCTCAACTTATTTATGATTTGCAATTATTTTAGAGAGACGAAGAGAGAGAAAGTGGAAGAGAGGGAAGGAGGGGGATAGAGGAATAGGAGGAGCTGAACTTATCTGATTTCGGAATACACGAAGTGTGCATAAACGTGAACACGTCGTCATCATCAACACACACACACACACACACATTTGAATTTGGTTTTGTTTTTTTGGTGGCGGCGCCAGACGAAAGTGTTGGCTAGATAAATGGCAAGGAAGGAGGAGGGAATGGAAGGGGGAGGGGGAGGGGAGTGGGTTGTCAAGGGGTTGCTGCAAGGGGAACTGGGACAGAGACTGAGACTGGGGTTCCATGTCACTTGGCCATAAAAAAAGTTTATGTCTGACATGAGCCAAAAACAATTTGCATATATTTTCAACTGGATAACAACTTAATTTCAACTGAGACAATTGTGTAGGGACAAAGGGGAGGGAGGGAGAGGGAGAATGGGAGGATGGGAGAGGAGTAAAGGGAGTCAGTTGTCTGGCTGTCATAGCAATTAAAGTGAACTGACAACAACTCGTTCAGAGAGTAATTTAATAAAAATACTCCATGATTACTATTTATACTAAATCGCCATTCAATTGCATTTCAAGACCCTGTACTTGGAATGTAGAAAGATTCTTTTAAGCTTGTCAAAGTAATAATCAATAATAAACTGCAAAGTAACAACTTAACGCCTCATCTTGCCAAAATACAGGGTCTATCTCAGTCATGCTTGCTCCATTTTACCCTTTCCCACTGACTTAACATTTATGAATATTTTTACAATATTTTATAAATATCTTTGAAAGGAAATTCACTCGCATTCTTATTGTTAATATTGAATACGTCTCATTGTCAGCTGCTTTATTAGCTTTTCACACTGATAAATTCCATTTTTCTTGCATTACTTTTCTTTTATATTTCCCTTTTTTATGTTGGCATTTCTCACTTTTCGCATTTCGCTTTTCGCACCTTTCGTTTGAGTTCGCAGCGGGCGGTGCGAAGTGCATTGAAATTGCTTTTCAGCAATATCTTTTTTGTTTTCTACTTGGCCTTTTACCTGCACATAAAAATGGTAAGAGGGGAGAGGAGGGGAAAAGGGAGGGAAGGTGGAGGGAAGACAGTTTGGTAGCTGGGAGATTCGCTGCATTCGCTGCACCCAAAATGCAATTTATTTGCTGTCGCGCGCATTAAACGCGCTGCGTTGCGCTGACTTTTGACTGACGCCATATTTTCCGCCACATTTGCGGCGCGGCGCGACTTCCGCTGCTTTATTACGGCTTCCAAGGCAGCCACGCCCACACCGCCCAGCGCCCATACAGCGCACGGAGCATTCATTTTTCAAAACTGTCAGCTGTGCACAATTCACAGCCGCTCTCCATCTCCATTTCCATCTCCATTTCCATCTCCATCTCCATTTCTCTTCCCTTGCCACTCTTAATCCTGCACTCTCCATTGGATTTGGGAGTATTCATTGTGCGAGTGTCGCACTTTGTGCTTAGCCATCGAAGTGTGGAGTTAATGGCCAGCACAGGCTCTTAACATGGCTTTCACTTCGCAAAGACCTTAATTATAGTACACAAGAACAGCCAAAGGGATCTGGAGTATGAGGCGTTTGCGTCAAGATTGGAATTATGCAGCATTTTTCATTAAAGTGGCAAGCGGCATTAAGTGTGTATAGGTGTGTGTGAGTGTAGGTGTGTGTTGGTGTGTGTGTGTGTGTGGCGGAAGTGGAAGTGCGACGGAAGTGAAGCGGATGTTGCCAAAGCAAAGGCAAAAGACGAAGGCGACATCGACAAACCTTTGTGAATGGTTCGGTGTCCTCTGGACGGATTTATGTGGCTGACAGGTCTACAGCTGCTCCTGCTCCTGATACTGATTCAGCTCCAGTTGCTCCTCCACGCTTACCTTCTGCCTCTGCTATAGTTACTTCTCTAGTTACTGCTCTACACTGTGCATATAGATACGAGATTCAGGGACAAATTCATTTCCGAACGGTGTCAAAAGTTCGATGATCTCGAGTTGTTTGTTTATGTTTATATTTTATTTTATTTATTTAATTTTTTATTACTTATTTAATTTTTTTAATGTCAACTTCAGTTGAACAAATGAATTTATAAAAATTCAAATAAAATTAAGTAATATAATGCGTTATAAATAAATTGGAACAACAAACAAACTTTTAATTAACTGAAAGAATAAAAAAATCATTAAATAAAGAATAAAAATATAAGAATCTGGGGATATTAAAAAAATTAATTAGTTTATTAATTAAAGAATTTTAGACACACTTAACTTAAGATTTAAATCTTTTTAGGTATTTATCAAAAACGCGAAACATTGTAAATAAATTGCCTTTTTTTTCTTTTCTTTTCTTTTGTTTTATATTGTAAATAGTCTTTTTTAATTTTTTTAACAAATAAAACAAGAAGAATTTTTCAATACAAATTTAACATTTGTTTTTCTTTTCTAAATATTTCTGAAATCTGTATTATAAGTACATGTTTTCTATTAACTCCAGCTAATATTTTGACTATCGGGTTCCGACATTCGTAATTAAAAGTCTAATATAGTTTTAGCCATTTCGCTATTTAAATGCTGAATAATTTACATTTTAAGTGCATTTAGTCATAATTTAACAATAATATCGTTAAGATAATTTTAAAATAAGTGGGAAAGGCTCTAGTTGCGCTCCCGACTATAGGATACCCGTTACTTATTTAAATAAATAAAAAATATTTTTATTGCATGCTTTTAGGCACTTACTTTGTTAAAAAACTTTAATCAGCCATTACCACCTTTCTATTTGTCCATCTACTATCCTGTTACGATTTAGTAGAATGATAGGTAATAATAGTAGTTTACGTTAGTTAGTAAAAAAAACCTAATATCTTTTAAATGGACTGATTATTTTTTTTGCAGTGTAGTTGCTGCTGTTGAACATGGCATAACATGTTCACTAGGATTTCGTGTTCGTGTTCAGAGTCAACGTGAAATTAGCATAATCAACATGAAAAGGCGCCACACACACACACACACACACACACATACAGTTATAGACATGGCCAGGATACACAGGACTAAGCAACTCACTCAAGTCCTTTTTGGGAGTGTGCCTTGGGGCTGAGCTTGGGACTTGGGCTTGGGATTGGACTCTCTCTCTCTCTCTCTCTCACTCTGTGGTCGAGCTGTAGCTTTTTGGAGCGCCTTTAATTACACAGCGTTGCACAAATGATGAGCTGGCAAATTCTTGTGCAGTGGGCGTGTCCTTCAGTGGGAGTAGGAAGGGGAGTGGGGGGATGACTAAGAGATTGCAAAAAGGGCCCGCAGCCAGAGAAAACCAGACCAGACGAGAACAGAGAACAGACCAAGAGACCAGACCAAGAGCCAGAACCAAGGCAAACAAAACACGGAGCAGACAAAGCGATTAGTAATCGTATTTTATGGAGTGCAGAAAAAGGGGCAGGAAATTCAGGGGCTCTCAAATTGAGATAAACTTGAAATAAAGTGGATGAAAATGAATCGCATAATAAAAATAGAAAGATGCCAGCCAGATGAGATGAATTAGGATAATATATACAAATATAGACGAGTGCACTCACTTGCGTATTCGTTACATTCGCTAACATTCATTCCGTCCGGCGATAAGTGGCAAGTTCAAACCGAAGGGAAGAAACTCAATTGTTGTGGCAAAGTTTGCCTTTTGTTCCTTCAACAATAGAGCCTTCAATTATGAACAGTGTGAAGGTTAAGAGCAGCCTGCAAATGTCAACAAAGATTGATTTCAGTGCACGCCAACACTTTTCCCCATTTTCCCCACTTTTCCCCGCTTTCCCAGCCAAGTTCTTTGTGTTTTTTGTGTGGCAAGGGATTAGAGCTCCTACGTGTATTTGTTCTCCTATTGAGACGGGGACTGAGAAAGCAAACGAAATTAATTTCATGCCTCGCAGATCTCAAATTGAAAATAATTGTTGTTAAAAGACGGACGGACAAGAAAAAACTGGAGGGGAAATCGACAAACAACTGCACGGAGGAAAAGGAGGAGGAGGAGGGGGAGGAAAAGCCCCAGACATATTTCCCACAACATTGATGAAAAGCCGCAAAAAAGAAAAGGTGTGAATGGGGAACGGAATAAAGTTTATTGTGTGGCAAGAGAAAGCAGCTAAAAAGTGAGAGAGAGTGTGAGAGTGTGAGAAAGAGGGAAAGTTGTGAGTTTCTTTGTGAGATTCCAATTTCATTCTTGTATGAAACTGTAGAATAAAGTAAAATCCTCTTTAAAGTAGATTTTATTTATGTACAATAGTTATTCCACTTATAGCAACATGTGTTCCTTGAGATTAGTAAAAAAAGTACTCAATTTTGTAGAAAAAATAGACAATTTAGTTGCTGAATACAAGTTAGCATCAGAATATGAACATAGAGTTATTCCACTTGGAAATTGGTTAAGATTTGATAAGGTTTAGAATTTAGATTTAAGATTTAAGGCTTAAAATTATGGATTATTAATTAAATTTAGGTTAGCCTCTTTATTTTATATATTGGCATTTCCAGGAAAAGGTCCACCTTGCCCAAAAACGTAAAATTGATCAGAAACTCACATCTTGTGAAATTTTCTTCCAAAAATGTGTTCAAGTTATTTATTTAAGCAATATGCGCTAGAAAAATTCACTACAATTGATTTCTACATTGGAATAAATTCACTTTTTCTGAATTTTTGCCCAATTTCTTATAAATTGATTTCCAAAATGGACTGTTTGGATATACGTTATATATTGAAAGTTTAAATTAAAACGAGTTTAACAAGCTGTTTTCGATAAATCGAATAATATTTGATGAACAATTCTTGGCACAAACTAGGTAAAAATCTTGTAACGTTCGCGATGTCGCGTTACAAATAACAAATAAAGCTTGTAAAATAAATAAAATGATAGTAACATATCAAAATTATTTCTAAAATGGAAAACTACATTACTTTTTATGGTTTAAGAGTATTTTCTTACAAATATCTCGCCTCATTTCGCAGACTTTTCATTTTTTAAGATGAAGTCAAACATGACTTCCATTTTTCTTCGCGTTCACGATGCTTTTTTTTCTATAAATAATTCAAAATCGACATGTCTTCAAAGCTTGTCTTTAATAATAAAAATAGTGTTGATAAAATGCTTTAGGCACGTGAGAAAACATTTTAGAAAATGTCAACTTTTGCCATTTTTTTTTTTTCATTTAAAGACGTACAAATATCGCGTTCTCAATCCTGGATATACCCATATTTATTAATTTCATTTAAAATGTTCACATCAAAATAAAAACTTTTTAATTTAGACTCGTAATAAAAACGTCAGAAATGCAGTTTTCTGTTTCAATAATTTCCTCCAAGTTGAATACCACTTCTGCCATTTTAGAGGCTAATATAAATACACGTAAATAAACAGTTTAAAGTCGACAAGTCCAACGCACTTTCTTAACCAACAATTTCAGTCGCAAGACCACGACAAAGTTTTGCCAAATATTTGATTGGCCAATTGTTGTGTCTCTTTGAGCAATGTGGCAATTAAAATTTGTGGTTTTGTCACTTAAGCAGCCAACTCTGAACTTCGATTGAATTGTTGCCTGGTTGGCAATGAGACTGAGACTGAGAATGTGTGTGTGTATCTGTGTGTGTGTGTGTGTTTTAGCATGTAAAGTGCACTTCAAAGTGCAACTTTGATACTTTTAATTGTGGGAGAAGTTTCCAAGTGCTGCCCTAGAGGACCTTGCAGCTCATCAAAGATGTAAGCAATATGTGTGTGTGTGTGTGTGTGTGTGTGTGTGTGTGTGTGTGTGAGTGTGTGTGTTGGCCCTGAACAAGGACCTGACGAGCAAACTGTTGAGGTAAAGTCAGGCCCAAATATCCTGTGGATTGTTGGCTGTTTTGGCTTGTTTCTCCTTCTGTTTCTCTCTCTGTTTCTCCCTCTGTTTCTCCTTCTATTTTTTCCTCAGTTTCTCCTTCTGTTTCTCCCTCTGTTTCTGCTGCATTGATAATGTAAATACATGTGCGAAACCGAGCACCTGAGATATCAGCCCACAAATGCCGTGTCGACTCAATTGACTCTGAGTTGGCTGAATCGAAAGGGAGTTTGCCGAGTTCCGAGCTTCGCTTGCACAACACAATAAAAATGCTACAAATTGAGCACCCCTAATGCAGCAGGGGGTGTGGGTTGTGGGGTGTAGAAGGATGTAGTGTATTTGCCATTATGCGTTGTGGTATTGATCCAAAATTGTTTGAATGTAAATGTAAATGGCGGCCGTGTGCAGCTCAAATGAATCAAAATGATTCAAACGTGGCCTGAGACACGTGGGAAATGCACAGCCGTTAAAACGGGAACTCCTTTTTGGTTGTTGGTTTTGGTATTGGAATTGGTATTGGTATTGGCAACTTGGCAACAGAACAGCGCACTTACTTGGCTAAAATCGGAGACTCAGAGTCAGAGTCAGAGTCAGAGTTTTCTGTTCTGCTAAATCATTCAGCGGCCATTAAACTGGCAACTTGTTACGAGAACATGGCGTATTGGCCACGTTAAGTGGGTGGCTGCTTTGGCATTGCACTTGGCCAAGTGTCATTGACTTGGTCGGCAACTTAAAGCTGTTGCTCTGTTGGCTCTCACTCTGGTCAGACTCTGGCTGGACAGACAGACAGAGCTGCTCGTAATTCCTCTAGATAACCATGAGGGCCGTGCCATGAAAAGCCATTACATCTTATCTTGGCCAATTGCTTACGGTCAGCTCTCGGTCGCTGTGGTCGCTGGACTCTGGTTACCAGTTGGTAGCTGGTTGGAAAAGCCAATGCCCAGCTGGGGAATTTATGCAGAGGCCACGGCTAAAAGCCAAACATGCGAATAATTTAAATCAGCTGCTGGCAACACCTGTGGAAATACCGTTGCTATCAGCACTTGACGATTTTGCTGCATACTTTCAGGGGTTAATTCCATGCTGCCTGTTCCTTGTTCCCTGTGCCATTTTCCTATGGAATTTCAAGTATTCTTTTGGCAAATAGAAAGAAAACTAGTCTATACAACTCGCCTCGTCTCTTTGTCATACATCATGCATATTTATTTTTTATTTTTTAGCCTGCTTTATGCCTCTTTCCTCTTCCTCTTCCACTTCCGCTTCCTCTTCCCCGGACTTCCGTTTTATGACTTTATATTGTATGTGGCAACTTCATTGAGTTGTTGTTGTTGCTATTGTTGTTGTTGTTATTGTTGTTATTGTCGTCGGCAGATTTTACGACCATGATGTCGCATTACATTTTATGGCTTATCAAAAGGGAGCCCCAGTCCTCCCTCTGCCACTCCCACTCCCTCTGCCTCTTGCCATGAAAGTCATTCAAATGCTGGTTAACTGTAAATTGGCTGTGGGCCAACATGTGCGAGAAGCGTTAATTGAATTTCGCGTCAAACAAAAGACTCTCTTTGGACTGAAATCTGAAATCTGAAATGTGGCTTGTCACACGTTACGTTACGTTGAACCGTCGACAGTGTCGAGTTTCCCGGAAAGATTCACGGACTCGCATTTGAGTTAATATGACTCCAGGCTCTGATAACGATGTGTAATGTCGTTAAACGGAATTGCCTCCATGGAAATTGAAACTCACAACTAACACATCATTTCATTTCAACTAAGGGGAATGGAATCAAGTTTTCGTTTTTACTTTCAATACAAATTTTAATTAAAAACAGCAACAAGGAGACAGAACGATAAGCCATAAGGAAGATATGGAACAAACAAACTTCATATACGACAATCGCAAAAGTGAAGGTAGAACAATTATATTAAAACCAAGTTAACCAGTAAAAAACTAATGAAGTTTGTGAATATATGTATTTTAAGTGTTTCTTGTTATTAGTGTTCATGCAATGTAAACACATGAACAGTGTGCCACTAATGTCTTTATACACCATAAATTGGTCAAATTTGCGCATAATAAAGATGTTTTGATGCGGGTTTCTTATATTTATCTTTTATTCACTTAAATTCCGTTCTTATGATACAAAAATTTCTTTAACCCACTAAGTACCCATCGAAAATTTTGAATTTTAAAAAAGTCTATTTTTCAACTTTTTTTCTCGATTTACAAAAAAAAATATTTTGATGCAGAAATATTTTTCAAACAATTCTTAAAAAGACTGCGAAAAAAATTTTCAAAAATCTCTTCGCTTGTATTTTTTATGATTTTTGAAAATTGCTAAAAATTACTATTTTAACCCCTTTTTCCTCAATTTCATACAAAAAGTGGGTATTTTTCTCCTTATCAACCTGACCAAAAACTAACAAAGTTATCAACAAACTGACCCAAATTAAACCTCACAAAAATTCATTCTGCATTCAATTATTTTAATGACGTGAAACTAAGTTTTTGCCAGTAAATTTCAATTTTATTGCAATTTAATTAAACAACTTCAGTTGTGACCAAATCACATATGTGGTAAATTTTTAGTTATGCAACTGATAACAGGAGTCCAACTTATTGTTAAGCCACAGAACTCAGAATTCTCAGTTTCAATTCTCAGAAAGATAATTGTTTACAAAAGGGAGAATAAGAGAATTATGCAACAACTTTGATTGAGTAATGTTTTATGATAAACTTGTATTGAATATACTTGTGTGTGAGTGTGTGTGTGTGAGTGTGTGTGTTGTGTGCGTGTTGTGTGTGTTATTAAATGCAATTGTTATTTTGCAATCAATGCCAATTAAAATCGCCATAAATCTGGTTATGGTAAATGCATTTTTGTGTCTGATATTGATCTCTATATTAAACACACACACGCACAACACACACGCACAACACACACACACACATACACACACACACACATACACACACACACATACACTCACACACGCACTAAGCCACAAGTAAAACAAATGCATTTTGCAAGAATTAACAATAACAAATCTGCAATCGGCAATTGATTTAAATTAAAATTTAAATCGCAATCGAAATCGATTAATTGGCCCAACGCAGAGTTTAATTGAAAATTTCGTTTTGTGGCCGGCAACGCAACGAGTTATAGCCAAAAGTTTAAGCCGACATCATCAGCGGATTGAAAGGCAGCAAATTGAAATTGAAATTGAAACTGCATTAACTGCACTTCATGTTGTTGTTGCTCTTGTTGTTGTTGTTGTAGTCAATTATTGTTTATTTTGTTGTTGTTGTTGCAACTTGGATTTGGCTGTGCCACATGTGCAACTTAAATTGGCTTTGGCTGCAAATTAACAATTTCATTTGATAAATCAAAGGGTCAGTGCGACATGGCACGCAAACAAACAAACAACCAACCAACGAACGATTCAAAATAGACTCACACTCACACTCACACTCACACTTATTCACATTCACATTCGTTCAGTTTCAGATTCAGATGCACGCAACATTGCACACTATGGCTGCTGTGTGTGTGTGAGTGTGTAAGTGTGTGAGTTTATATGCAACATGACATGAACACATCGAACACCCACGCATCGAGTAGCATTCATTATGCATTGTTGCTTTCACACACTCACACACACATTTGCATAATTCTCTGTCTGTCACTGACATTGGTTTCATTCTGCCAACAATTGCAATCGAATTTCTCCTCCTCTCTCTCTCTCTCTCTCTGCATTTTCTTCTCTCTCTTTCACTAGCATAAATTGAACCATTTTACTTTGTGTTCAATATGTTTAACATGCAAAATTTCACATTACACAGCACAATTTGTCAGGGATGTTCCCAATTGCGGTTTAGCTTAAAACCAAAAATGCATACAGTCGTCGGATTAAGTATTTTGACAAAACTTTTTTCTATGGGATGATCTCAGAACATTTTTGTATTAAAAGCAGGAAAATGTGTCTAAATTAGTAATTTTTAGCAATTTTTAAAAAATCATAAAAAATACTACTTAGCAAAGAGATTTTTGAAAAAATTTCTTCGTAGTTATTATCAGAATTGCTTAGAGAAACTTTTTGCATCAAAACATTATTTGTTTGAGACCGAGGAAAAAGTCAAAACTGTAGGCTTTACAAAAATTCAAAATTTTCATTGGGTGCCTAATGGATAAAGGAAGCTTTTGTATCATTCAAACAGAAGTTAAGTGACTTTTCCTCTAATGCCGAACTTAACATAAAGGGAGTTCAAATTATGACTAGATCTTATTTTAGCTTTGTCAAAATGCTTTATACGACAACTGCACATTCAAAAAAAGTTGTGCCAAATGTAAACTAAAGTATTTTTATACATTTAAGTTCAAGAAAGCTTTCCAAAATTTTTAAAAAATTTATTAGACATTAAAAAAATTGGCCTTACTGTTATTTATTTCATAGTTCAACTAAACTTTAACTAATTTGCATAGTTATTTGATCATAACTAAAATACAAAAATTTGAATATATTGACATAAATTAATACTTACTTGGTGAACTATACTTATCACTATAAAAGAAAGCGAAAGCGATTTTTATACAAATTTAAGTGTAATTCATGCGAAATCGATTTCTGTGGCACCCTAGAATTACATAGAAAAAATAAAGTATAGATTTTGAAAAATTTACTTAAAATAATGTTGCATTTTGTAAGACTAATTATGTCTATGCAACGAAAATTCATGATTTTGAAATTTTACAAATTCAATAGAAAACTTTACAAAATTATTTTCAAATTTATTCTTTATGTGTTTCTATCAATATATAAAATTACAACAAGCTAAACTTTGAAATATATTTAATGTTGATTTTAGGGCGTAATCTGGAGTATTTTATTTTTTTTTTTGGAAAATAAAAAACGGAAATAAATAAAAATTGTGAATATTAAAAATTGGGAATAATAAAGATTGATGGCAGCGCTGTCAACTGTGTTCTGATTACTAAATCGTAAAATTCTAAAATACAAATTGCTCTAGAAAGAGAGAGAGAGCGAGAGAGAGAGTGACAGAAAGAGAGAGTAGTACGTTCAGATGTGTATATTGCAATTTATTTTCACACTCGTCTCGCACGCTTGACATGAGCAAATAACATAACATATAAGAGAGCTGCCAGGGTCAGGGGTCAGGGCTGCCGCATTGGACATTGAACATTGAAATATCAAAGGAGCTGCTGACTAGAAATTTTAAAATCATATCGAGTGCGAGTAAATATTGGAACTGTGAAGGCAAAAAAGCCAAACTGAACACAACACAACTCGACTCAACACAGCACAGCACAGATATTGCAGATGAATTCTGATTTTTAATTAAAAGGCTTTGTGCAACAATTTTGTTAAATCATGCACGTATGTATATCTGGGGCAGACAGGGGGCAGGGGGCGAGGGGTGGCACAGCAGTTTGCAGTGGCAAATGTTTAAATTTAAAATGAATCAATAAACTGAAGTTAAAGTCCTTTTTGCAGGACTACGAATCGGACTAACAGCTGAGTCATTTATTTTATGAGGAATTTCTGTTAATATCCATCAGTTTGACTTCATCTCTGTCTCTGTCCGTGTGAGTGTGTGTGTGTGCACTTCATTTATTTTATGCGTTGTATCCCTTAAATGTGCATGTACTTGGTTAGTCACTCTCCCCTTCTCCCCCTCCGCCCCCTTTTCTGCCCCGCCCTTCTCTTCGTTCCGCTGCATAAAATTTATTTCGTTTTTATTATCGTTTCATGCATGTCCCACCCCCTTGGAAAACCGCCCCGCAACTGCCGCCCTCACACATATGCAACATGAGGCAACGAAAAAAATTCCGAGAAACGCCTGCAATTGACCTCCGCCCTCGACCGCGCCCCCTTTCGTTGCACGCTCGCGTCTCGGCCAAGAGTCTATAAAATGTTTTTCAAGGGACAACGAAGCCAAACAAAACAAAAGACATGGAGAAAGAGAGGGGGAGAGAGAGAGGGAGAAGCAAAAACAAGGTGGCAAAAAAATAGTTGCGCCCTCTTGTAAAAATATGTAAACTTGCAACACAGGAAGACTATCAAGAGTTGTTGTTGTTGCTGTTGTTGCAGCTTGAAAAATGTACACAAAAAATGCAACAACAATAGCTATAACAATGACAGAGAGGGCAGAGAAAAGAGAGAGATAAAGAGAGACGGAGAGAGGGAGAAAGAATTGCTGTCTATTTTAGTTGTTGGCGTAATTTTTTCACATTTTTCTCTGTTCTTTTTATTTTTTTTTATTTTTTTTTTGTATGCTTTGCGTTCAAATAATGTCATTTCGTAAATTGCTTCACTTTTCACCCCACATACAAAAGCACACACACACAATGACAGTAGACACCCCCCCACACACACACACACACATATAGACAACAATTCGAGCTCCCCTCGCTGGCATATTTTTTTAGGGCTTCCTTCGCATTTGCCGCTTTTATTGTGTTGGACTGGCGGAATGTTCATGTTGCTGTTGTTGTTATTGTTGTCGTCGTTAACAATTGGCCTTTTTAGTCGTCCCTTCATCCCATCGTCCTTTTGTTTTGCCTCGTCTGGCCCAGCTTCTGATTCAATGTCCTTTTTGCCCCGCACGTCCCTTGGCCCCTTCAAACTTTGCCTTTGTTTGGCGCGAAAATCAATTAACGCGCTCAATGAGCTTCAAAAACTTTGCAGCACACACACTCCCAGAAAACGCCCCCAACACACACACACCCTCACACACACACACACATGCGGAATACAAAGCCAATTTACAGTTAACCAAAATGTAAATGGCGTCAAGGGAGCCGCTTGTCCTGGTCCCGAACCTGTTCCTGTTCCTGTTCATGTCGCTGTCGCTGTCAATGTGGTTGCCAGCCACAAACTGAAACTCAAACTCAAACTGAGTACGAAGCTGAAACTGGAACTGGAGGCTGCGCAAGTGTCAACTGTTTTGATAAGCTGTAAAATTTAATGTGCTGCAATGTCATAAAAATCTGTGGCACGGCCGCAAGCACAAAAATCAGATGAAGACATTAGAGGGCAACGAGAAGCAATCTTTTAAGGGGAGGGGAAACAGTCAGCTTGTTAGTTAGGCACATTTATGACGCTTGAATCTGCATTTGATTTAAGCCGAAAGCGCTTAGACTCTGTACTTTTAAAGTAAAGAGTCCATTAAGCTATTTAAAAAAAGAAACAAAATCTGACAAAAGTTTCATTTCGATTCTTTAAAGCAGTGGTGGGCACGCAGTGGCTCCGGGAGCAGCGACTGCTCCCAATCTTATGTTCTGGTTAGTGGCGCCACAAAAATGCATAAACACTCGAGCGAACAGATGCCGATCGTGAGCAAACTCTCAAAATCTACAGTTCTTTAAAAATAAATGAAATACAAGAGAACATTTTAAGACACTTTTTTTTTTTCGTATTAATTTTAATTTCTTTATTTCGATTTCTAGTGCTACAAGCTAACGCCTTTTATTTAAGGCACTAGTGACTATTACAATCATTGATTTTAAAATAATATTAAGATTAAACAATTTACAATTATTGAAAAGTTAGAAATAGTAACAAATTATAATAATTTAAGCTTCAGTTTTCAGTTGCAAGATTCATTTTCATTTTAGTTTACAATTTTCCAAAATCTATTGTGATGCATGAATTATTACTATTATTACTACTTATTATTATTTAAATATTATTTTTAATTAATTTATTTTATTTTATTTTATCTTTATATTTTATATTTGTATTTTATTTTCATACTTTAATATTTAAATATTCTTAAAATTCTTTATTTTCTTAGAGAAATATTAACTTTAATGTTTTTAAGATAGCTTAAAACTCGTGTTTGTAAGATTGTATTTTTTATAAATTTTCTTTTCAAATTGTCTCATATCACAACAAAGGTATTTGTGAAAATAATACAGGGTCTCTCTTAGTCGGGCTCACTCGACTTCTCTTCTCTTTTTATCTAGTTCCCACTTGAGCAGTCGCAAGTGGCAATGTGCCAGTTGTCAGTTCGACAGCTGCAACTTTCCCCACGTGCCACGCAATTCCATATTCCATATTCAATGCGAGATCAATACAACAACAGACAGCAGACGGCGGGAAAACAGGAAGACAGGAAGACAGGATAACAACAGGACATTTATACATAATATTCTACACTTTTTTTCTATCGTTACTTTGTGGCGGCGCTAAAGCGATTTGATAACGAGGTGGAGTACTCTCCTCTCCCCTTCTCTTTCCCCTTCCTCTGGCCACAGACTTAAGAAGACGCCTTTGTGGCGTGCTGATTTCTCAGGTGGTCGCTTTCGCACATGTATTTACATTCACAATGTGAATGCGACTGAATCATCGTTGAGTACACACTCAAAGTACTCCCTCTGCTCCCTTCAGTTCGCTTCCCTACCCTTCAGTTCTCTTCTTGCAACTCCCTTGGCTCTGCTTCTGTTTATTGACAAACGTTTCACTTAGTCGTGTGGCATGTGGCGAGTTGCAAGTTGCAAGTTGCAAGTTGTTCGTGTTCGCATGAACAAACATTGGTTGCATCTTTGATAAGTCAAACGAGTCCCGTCGATGTCGAGACTTGTTCAACAATTAAAAGTTGCAGTCCGCCGAGCCCTTTGAGCCGTTTTCAAGTGGCCAACCACAGAGTGGGGCAAGTGGTGGGAGTGGTGCAACCAACTTTAATTGCAATTGTCCAGCTCAAAGTAAGTACAATTGAACCAATCAAAACCAGTTGCAAACTTCGACAATTGCTTTTGATTTCATAGGCCAAGTGTTGAGGGCTGGGGGGATCCCCTTTCAAAGTTGTGTGTTCTGTGTTCGATCTCTCCCAAAACAACGAACTGACATTTATTGAACTAACCCCCCGAACTACAAGAAAAACTTTGAACATTTATCTTCACTTGCCTCCACTTGATTTTTCAGTGGTTTTTCCCTAAAAATTCCTGCGCCCTTCTCAAAATTTTCACTATTGCTGACATGTTGTGCGTGTGTGTGTGGAGTGTGTGTGTGTGTGTGTATTTGTGGAGTGAGTGTGTGTTTGTTGTGTGTGTGGTTTTTTCAACATTCCGTTTATAATTGTTTACGATTTGTGTTTTTTGAGCCATGAAATTAATTCCATTGCCTGTTTGCAGACAGTTTTAAAGCCCACTCACTTTCCAAACTTTAAACTTGACCACAAAGTTTTTCATTAAGTGCCAAATGGCCTTTGACCTTTATCAGGGTCGCACAATGCTTTCAAATGCCACGAGTAAAGTTTTTTTTAAGCAGCTGGGAAAATTTTGATAATAACCAGAATGTAGAATTGTTTAAGGCGGCTTAATTAAGGCCTACAAATTTAAGTTAGATCATTGGATTCTCAGATCGTTTTTGAACTCAACTCAACTGTTTGAGCAACAGACCATTGTAAATCTATCACCTACGGAGGTTTCATTTTCAACTTCCCAAATGAATACCTCTTCAAAACTACACTGAAAAAAATACCACTTTCTAAAATCAAAAACATTCATCTCAAATATTTTGTTCTTGAAATAAGAATATTTTAAGACCAATTTACTAAAACTAAGAATATTAATCTTGAAATCGTAAGTTCTTAATATTAGAATAAAATTCTCAAATTTAAATATTTTGTTCTTAATATAAGACAATTTTAAGACCAAACTACCAAGAATATTTTTCCAAAAAATCTTAAGTTATCTTAAAAAATTAATCAATTTTGTGGTCTTAAAAAATATAATAATTTCTGATCTTAAAAATAAGAACTTGGTCTTAATTGAAATGTTCTTAGAATCAATATGTATTTTTTTACTTCAAGACTTTCATGTTCTCAACGCATTTTTTAGACCAAAGTTCTTAGTTCTGAGACCAAAATCTTAATGATAGATCCCTTTTTTTATCAGTGTACAAAATTCCAGCATTATTAACTTATGAAAAATATCTAAATTGTACTGTGCCCAGTTTTCCAACCGACTGATCAGATTTCCAGTGAAACGGAAGCAAAAGTTGATTCTATGATGTAAATGAAAATTGGCATTCAACAATTTTTCTTGTGTGCCTGTGATTTTTAGCTCCAAAATGAAATTCTCTGCAAATGTAAATGTAAATGTAGATTTTCAATTGAGCCCTGGATATAACATTGTGCTCGTAGTCGTAAATAAGCGAATCGAATCAACGATGCGTGAGTTTGCACCACATTCTTGATGCACAGCCGCCTCTCTCTCTATATTTCCCTCCACCTTCCTCCATTTCCATCGCCATCTCCATCATCATCAGGTGGCGTATCCATGCCAACTGGCTGGATGCAGTGCTTGTGCTTGTGCTTGAATCTGCCAGCATCCTGGCACTTGCATAGAAGTGCGTAGAGCCGTGGATTGTCCGCATGCATGAATGCTTCTTGACTTTCGGCTCGGTTCTCTCTGTTCTGTGTTCTCTGTTCTGTGTTCTCTGATTTCAGCTCTCGATATGCCAATTGCAAATTGCCAAAGTGTTTCACAGTCTGTCTGTTGGCCATGGCCAGAGTTGCCAGGGTAACAGGTAACATTAACAGGCAGCAATCCCAATTCCAATCCCAATTCCACTTCCACTCCCAATGGCAATCAGCAGCAGGCAACGCTTGTTAACGGCTTCAAGCTGTGACGTTTAACGTGAGTTTGAATGGACTTTCAGTTATAGTCGAGTTATCATTGACTTTTAGGCGACTTTGCAGCAACCGAACATGGCTTAAAAATGCTGTCAGTGTGTGCCGAATTTGCACTAAATATTTTGGCAGTGGAAAGTGCAGCTTCAACTGTAAATGGACTCGGCAAATTAGCTTAAAAGGCAGCAGCAACTTGATGGCTAAAACAAAAAACACATACAAAAAAAAATTAAACTGAAAAAAATGCTGGCAAATTAATTTCAATGCTGTGCAATGTGTTTTATTTTATTTTTTATTATTTTTTCAGTGCCAGGCAAAAGTTTTGCAACTTGGCTCCGTGGCGAAGGCAGCAGCGAGCAAATTCCGTTTGACAGTGAATAAAAATGCGCGCGTTGCGTCTGCGAAATGAAATTCATTTGGCGCCCAACGTACGCCAGTTTGGCGCCCATATAAATGCCGAGCTCCGAGCAGGGAAAAAAACAAGACGGGAGCATGTGGCAAAAGTTGAGGAGATAGCTAGACGACGGTGCTACAGTGGAGCATACTCGACTGTCGGAGACCCCGTAACTACTAAGGAATCGATCAATCGTTCCTATGGGAGCTATATGATATAGTGGTCCGATTGCAACCAAATCTGGTCAGTATGTATGGTACCATTTCATATGCATATTTTGTCAGTTTGGCTCAGATATCTCAAACAACAAAGAAGTTGTTCATACTAAGACTTGATTTTCGACTGATCGTTCCTATGGCAGCTATATGATATAGTCGTCTGATTTCAATCAAATCTGGTCAGCATGTATTGGACTATGTTATCTGCATATTCTGTCAGTTTGGTTCAAATATCTCAAACAACAAAAAAGTTCTTCATACTAAGACATGATTTTCAACTTATCGTTCCTATGGCAGCTATATGATGTAGTAGTCCGATCCAAAATCTAAAACAAACTCGATCTGCGTGCAATATAGACGAACCTACATACCAAGTTTGGAGTCTCTAGCTCTTATAGTCTCTGAGATCTATATATATATACATGTACTTTATGAAATCTGCCACGCCTCCTTCTGCCTGTTACTCACATTTTATTTTTGGTTCAAACCTAATAGACCCCTGTACTTTTTTTAAGTACAGGGTCTAAAAATGGAGTCGAAATGGAAAAGGAACGACAGGCAATGGCAAAGTTTGGACTCGCTTTTGGGCCCTGTTCAGAAGTTTCAAGTTTATTAGCGTGCCAGTGTTGTACAGCGCGGCACTAGTGTTGGTAAGTGCATGCACACGAAATCGAAATAATAAAAAAAAAAGGAGAGAGAATCTCGCAGGCAGCACTTGACACCAGTAAAAGCGTTTGTCCATGAAGGCAAAGGTGAAAGCAAACGCAAAATGCATTTAAAGTTGCACAAAGCGAAAGGTTCAGGTCCTTTCTTCCTTCCTTCCTTGCTTCCTTACTTCACTCTGTCTGCCTAGGTCACGGCAAATGGCTTTTTTCGCTGCTTTTATGGTAGCACACGCCACAAAGTGGCTTAGAAAGTGAAATCCATTCTCGTGTCCTACACACAAAATGAATGAAAGCGATTTAATTTTCGATCTCCTTTGCCTTTCTCTCTCTCTCTATCTCTGTCTCTCTACAATTGTGCAGTTGCTATTAGATTAGAGTGTTGCCTTTCATAACTGAAATTGGCTCTATTATATATCAGCTGGCCTAATCAAAAGCACTTCAAACGCAACACAAATTGGCTAGAAATGAAATCAAAGAAAGGAAAGAAAGATGATAAGTGTGCTTTGAGTTGTTATAAATTAACTTGTCTCTTTCTGCTTTTTATTTTTCTTATTTATGAGTTATAACTACTGAACTTTAATTGTCAGCTGAGAAGTGTTTGGGCCTTAGTTTTATTGTGGCTTCGGTTTTCCTATGCTAATACCTCAAGTGTCTCGTCTTGAACTCAACTGGGAAGCAGGAAGTCATGACACTTTGAGAAATGGCTGCACAGTCGCTCGTCTGCCTCCTGGCCACATGCATCTCTGTCAGCACTCGTTGCAAGTGCTCTCCCTCTCCCTCTCTCTCTATCTCCCTCTCTCTCTGGAGTGGCGGATGAGCTTACGGCTATTGCAAATGTTGCGCAAAATATGGCGTCAGTCAAAAGTCAAAAGTCAGACTGACGACAGCAAATAAATTGCATCTCAGGTTGCAATCCTCTCGGCAGTTGAGTTGAGCTAAATATACGCAACAACCGCCAAAGGTCAGTTGTCAAATAATTGCTCAGCTCTCCTATCCTCTCCTCATCCAACTGCCCCTCGTCTTCCCTCGGTTGGCATTGAAGAAATTTAACTTTCAATTTGGTAAACCAGTTGGATTTACAATTATTTATTTAGACTATTCCCTCCTCCCTTCCTTCTTTTCTTCTCTCTCTTTTCCTCCGTCTCTCTCTATCTCTCCCTACCTCCCCTCTCTCGCTCTCCCATTCATAGACGCAGCTCGAATGTATCCTAAATTAAGTTGTTATCCAGTTGAAAATATATGCAAATTGTTTTTGGCTCATGTCAGACATAAACTTTTTTTATGGCCAAGTGACATGGAACCCCAGTCTCTGTCCCAGTTACCCGCAGCAACCCCTTGACACCCCTCCCCTCCCCCATCCCCCTTCCCTCCTCCTCCCTTGCCATTTATCTAGCCAACACTTTCGTCTGGCGCCGCCACCAAAAAAACAAAACCAAATTCAGATGTGTGTGTGTTTGAATGTGTGTGTGTTTAATTGTGTGTGTGTTGATGATGACGACGTGTTCACGTTTATGCACACTTCGTGTATCCCGACATCAGATAAGTTCAGCTCCTCCTTCCTCCCTCTTTCCCCTCCTCCCTCTCTTCCACTTTCTCTCTCTTTTCCTCTCGCTAAAATAATTGCAAATCATAAATAAGTTGAGGCTTGACTTTAGCCTGCTCGACATTATTTAGTGGCAACAATGGCGACAAGCAGAGGCAGCAACCTCCCCTCCCCTCCCACTCTAGCACCCTCCCCCTGCCCTAACCCAGTCACTGTTCTAATTCTGTCTCCCTCCCTCCCACTGCGCGTGCTCCCGTCGATTTGGCCGAGAGTGCAACCAACAGTTAATTAAGACATTCGAGTCGCCGCTTGCCACTTTACCCCCTCCCTCCCTTGTTCCCCTCCCTATCCTTCCTCCTCCCTTTCAGCTGCAGTTCGTCGCGTGTTCTGCCTTCCACTTGTTGTTGTTTTTGTTGTTATTGCATTTCTGCTAGAGAGTGTTTATACCCATATATATATTCATGTTCCACTTCTTCCCCCTCCCCTCTCCCCCTCTCCCTCCCCCCCTCTCCACTCAGCTATAAGTAATGCTTACAAGCTTCTAATTGAGCGTGCGAGGGTCGCTTCTAATTATCGCATGGGAGAAACGAAGCGAAGCGAACTCAACGCAACTTAACGGTTTTCCATTTCGTGCCTTTGACGCCATTGTTGCCACTGCATTTACAGTTACTTAGGTCTCCTTGTTGTTGTTGTCCTTGTTGTTGTTGTTGTCCGCACTGTTGTTGGCGACATTCGGGGCCAAAAGGGTTTCAGCCTCAGCCAAAACATAAATTAAGTTGTTGCGAATCTGGGAAACAGTTTAAAGTCGCGGGAGTTGCCAGACTGCGCGAGGATGGGGAGCGGGGAGAGGGGAAACTTGTGGAACAACCCGTGTGCTAACTGCCTATCCATCTATCCATCCATCCATCTATCCATTCCATCCTTTCAACCATCCATCCAAACGGCGAATCAACTTCATTACCGTATGTATTTGTGTGTGTGTGTGTGTGTGTGTATATGTGAGCTAGAGTGTGTGTGCAAATTTCCTGTTCTGCTTTTTACGGCGGCACGTAATCAAATTAAGCAATTACAGCCCAGCCAGCTGCCCTTCTCCTGTCCCCCTGTCCCCCTGTCCTTCCGTCTTCCTGTCCGTCCTGGAACCGCATCCACATCCCTTGATTACGGGGTAGCTCCGTGAGTTTCGTGTAACTTCAAGGGAAAATCAACAGTTTATCGGAATTGGGGGGTAGGGGGTAAGGGAGGAATTGGCACCCGACAATCATAGCGGGTGCTCTGCTTCTTCTTCCTCTTCCCCCTCTTCTCCTTCTTCCACTTCTCCCAAATGTGTTTACTTAAGAACTTCCTTAAGTCGAATCTTTACTATCTCAGAGTTATGATAATAATCGCTTGGTTTACGACCAATTAATCAACTGTACATCAGATCCAGATACTGACCCAGAGGAAGACGTGTAAACCCGTTGACTTATGGATATTTATCAGCCGTGACCCGAGACCGCGCCCATTTCCAGCCCCCTTTGACCCTTTAACTTTCCCCTTTGGAGTGGACAAACATCGCGAACATAACTCAGAGCTGCCTTGAATTGGGATTCGGCTGTAACCGATATGTTTATGGGTCGCTTGGGTTCCTCGAATTGGATGGAACCATGTCGCCAATTAGCCATATTGAAATTGGGCAGGGGAGGATAAAGGACAGAGGATGGAGATTGGAGGAGACACTCCGTTCGGTGTTAAGCTTAAGGCCTTTCCTCTTTATACTCGCAGTGGGTCAACGCGAAAGTGTTTACTCGTCTCTTCTCTTAGTTCCCTTCGCTAATCGCTTGGCTCATAAAACCCTAAAAGCGCTCCTAATTATAACTGACCACGCAGCAGTGCAACTTGGTTGCGTTTCCTCCATTTCCACTTCTGTTTCTATTTCTGTTTCCATTTTCATTTGTATTGAGTGAATGGCTGAATGGGGAAAACTCTGAATGGGAAAAGAGTCGAGAGACGAGAGACTTGGACGTGGATGAGGACAAGGCAGACATTGTTGAAGACTCCCCCACTGACCTAATGGGCCATTTAGCCAATTGGGGTTAATGTCTGAGGAGGAAAGGGTGAGGAGAGAGTTAACGCCTTTCAACTGCGACTCACGAGTCATTGATGAATTTTTCAAAGGTTTCGTGCGAACTCAGTTCTCAACTCGGAAAACATATGAACTCAACTTTGGGACGAGTTTCTTCTTCTATTCGTGGGCTTCATCTCTTCGCTCTCCCATTTTCATATTTTGCTATTTATGGGCAAACATTTTGGTCACGTCGATGGGACGTGAGAATTTTCGGGGTAACTTAGCGACGAGTCTTAAAGTTAAAGTTGAACGAGTTGAGAGTTGTGGGTTGGAGGGGAGGAAGGGAGGAGAGGAGAGGAGAGGGGAAACCTTTGTCTTGTTCTCTCCCGAACTGCATTCTCCTCCAGTCGAAATCTTCGCCTGTTCAGTCTTCAACTTGTTGTGTTAACTCGAGAGTTCTCTTCTTCCTCCTCCGCCACATCCGTTCTGTCCATTCCTCCACTCGTGTTGATTGGAATTACAATACCATTTGAGCCCCGTAAGCTGCCGTGTCAGTGCGTGAGCCATCTCTGCTGACCAGGCCAACTGCAGCCGTCACTTACACAGCTTAGTCCTTGTCCAACAGGACACAAACAACACAAATGACGCCAGAGCTCTCAATTGGTCTCCTCCCATCGTTGCATCGAGACTCCAATTGCAGTAGAGAAGAGGGTGGAGAGAGGGGAGAGAGGGGAGAGAGGGGGGAATACAGATACAGGGTGTCTTTGATTTCAATTTGTCACTGGTTTCAGCTCTGAACTGACATTCAGAGTCCAGCGATATTGCGATGTCATGTGGAATATCAAACTGTAATTGGAGGCCACTGAAGCATCTGTCTGCATCTGAATCCGAGTCTCTCCTCCTGCCACTGCCACTTCCACTTGTCTAAGGACTTGTTATGGTTACAGGGACTAATCGAGGGGTTGGTGTGACTTCCGCTTCCTCTTCTCATCCGCAATGACAGATTGCTGAATAGAAACTCGCATATTAATTGTAGGCAGGTCTCAAGAACCCGAAACAAAACTCGTTTTCAGCCCGACAACTTTTCTACTCCATCGCAAGTCTCATGTGGGAATTGACCTGACAGCATCCCTCTCTATCTGTCACTCTCTCTCTCTCTCTCTCTCTCTCCTATGTTAAGTATCAGTTTCAGTTCCTTCTTCAGTCAGATTCCACCTAGAAATGGGAATGAATTGTGTTCATCGCTTTGTTCTCTATCTGAAATTGTCATATTACTGGTGATTCCACTGACTCCAATGGATGCTGACTAGTGTTCCTATCTCATCATTCATCATCTGGGTACAGTGAGTCCTCTGACATCGACTCTTTATCAGCTAATGCGTCGCTTTATTGAGTTATGGAAATTTGCTGCGTTCATTGAGTTCCTTTCTCGCATAAAACAGGATATCGATGTGGATGAGGATGATGATATATATGATGATGAGGATGTAGATGGACTGCCTGTTCGGACTGACGGGCAACCGCACACATATTTTCCAACTCACTTCATCGCGAGGCATCTAAATTCAAATATCGCCGCTAAAAAGCGTAACCATGTTGCCATCTCCCTTTCTATCTCTGTCTCCCTCACTCGTCTCTGTTTGTGCAACAGCCGCATCCTGTCCATCATCAACAACATCATAGTCATCGTCATCCCCAATCCTCCCTTTGGTTCCTTTTTACGATCGAATGCTAATAAAGTCGTCTGACGCCAAGTTGCATAATTCAATTACATCCGATGTAGACGCATAAAACTAAATCAAAGGAAACAAAGCGACACGCTTCATTTACTTTAGTACAATATCCACAGTCCCCTCAGTTACATCCCCAATCCCCATCCCATCCTCATCCCATTCCCATCCCCATTTCCAGAGTAGTGTCTGATCCTATAGCTTTTTCAATCATAGGAATTTGGCACTATTTTCAGTCTCTTCCCAGACAAATAATAAAAACAGTCGGCTAAGAAGTTCTTCTTATTCCTTTGTCCCCCCCTCTCCTCTCCCCCTCTCTCCTCTTCTCCATATGGGCAGATCTTTCATATTGCGACTCTTCTTATCCTTTTGGCCCTTTGCCCATTCCCAATCCCATTCCCATCCCAGTCTCCGACATTTGATGGCTTCTGCTGTTGGCAAGCAAAGTTTCCCGTCGCTTCCGACCACTTCCCCTCCTCCACTCGGATGCTTCTCAGTTTGTGGCTCAAAGCATCAAACAATTTACCCGCCTGACTTTCGTGGCTCGCTGCGTGTCTGAAGTTCGTTCTGGCCAAAAGGAATAACATTAAAAGTGATTGTCCTGAATGATTGCCATCCATTTCTCTCAGTGTACTACTAAGCCAACTTGGCCTTGGCCTCGGGCGTCTGTCCAACTTGTTGGCGCATTCTGAATTAGTGCCAAGGAGCATAACATAAAGTGTTGGCCCATTATTATCCTTCGGACTTCATAACTTCACTCATAAAAATCTTGATAGTTCCGAGTCAAGTTGGATCTCAGATCAGAGTAAGCAGGGAATCTGATTAGAGATTGGGATGGGAGGCACTAAAAGCAAATTGTGACGCATAAAACGAAGTGCAGTTTGGTATTTGCTTTGGGCCAATTTGCAGGCTGTTGGCCAATTGCAAGTGCTGCCAATGCTGCTCCAATAATTCTCCATTTAGCGATGCAATTAACCACTTGAAAATACGTGAGGAAATGGAACTGGACTCAGACCTGGCAACTGGCCAAGAGGAGTTTTAGACAGGAGAATAAATATCAAAATTAAAGGCATTTCAACTGCAACTCCTCCTCAGAAATACCCCTCTCTTCTCTCTCTCTCTCTGTTCCCTCTGTGAATTTCCTGCTTCTTTCAGGACATCGGAAAAGGGCTGACAATAAAACGAAGAACGAAGCGTTGAAGGAAATGAAGGAAATGCCCCAAAATGTGGCAGCAAATCGTTCAAGGAGGAAGGAAGGGTGGGAGGGGGAAAGTGTCCGACTTGGAGTTGCCTTTGTTGCGGACTGCGGCAGAGAATCGCAGTCCTGGCCACAGCATCCAATGGACACGAGTTGGACACATCGGATACATCTTTTCCATTGTTGCACTTTTCACCAAATATATTTTATATTTGATCTGCGAATCTGCAACGATTTGTAAGGAGGCCACGACTTGACAGCCATTCTGGGATAACTGAAGCCTCCGATAACTCTGGAGATGGTATCCCACTCGGGAAATGGGAACTCTTAACTCTCGACTGTGTCCACTCGGTCAAGTGTGAATAATTCAGCACTCGCCCGGGGGCAATAGAATGTCCATGCAGACGCCTCAAGTCGCTCTCCCATTGTGTTTTATGGTGGCGCCACAGGACACCAACTTCAACTCCAACTCCAACTTCAACTCCAACTGCAGCTGCAATTCTTGGATCCTGTCTGGATTATTTTCACGCGGCAATTTGTTGGGCGCCAGCAAATTTGATAGTTTGAAGCGTTTAGCGGGAAGGGAAGGAGGAAGGGAAGGAAATGTTGCATGTTTGTCCGTTCGTCTGCGGGTCACGTGCCCATTTTGTTTACATGCCGTATTAAGAGGATTCCGTTTCGTTTTATTGCGATTTGATTCTATTTTCGTTTGGTTGTTGCCACAATACACACACACACACTTATACACAGAAAAAAAAAAGCCATTCTAAAATCAAGCATAAAATTCTTAATTTAAGCCTGCAATTTTTAAGTATGTTTCCAGGATTAAGCTGAACAATCAGGTCTATATCGGAATTAAAATTGGAAAATAAGCCCAAATTACTTGATTCTCTCTCGGCCTCTCTCATTTCAACCGGTGGCTCAGTGGTTAGAGTCGCCGAACTGTTTGAAAAAAACCTGGGCTTGATTCCCACCGTCAATTAAAAAAAAAAAGATAAAAACAAAAAAATGTTAATAAAAAATAATTTAAAAAAAATAACTATGTATTACAAATAAAAAAAATAAAATAAAAAAAAAATGTTAAAAAAAAATCTTAAAAAAAAGTTTAAAATAAAAAGTTAAAAAAAAGAGTTTAAATGTAACGAAAAACATTATAATTAATATAAATTTAAGAATTTCAGGATTGAATTCGGGATTGAAAAAATCAAGTTTTTCATACTTGGTTTAAGAAAACCCGAGATTAGTCCACTTCTGACATCGTTTCGGATTGAATTCGGGCTAAATATCCCGGATTTTTTTTTTCTGTGTAGAAGGGGCAGCCACAGATCGAGTCTCACATATTTGTTTTTATGCTCTCTCGCATCGCATTCGCATTCCCATTATTATCCTCTACTCCATTTCTCGGGTTACTTTTCACCCCTTCCATCCCCCTTTGATCCCTTCTCAGGGGGTTGGCGTGAACTTTGCCACTTCTCTGCAGCTTTTTCCGCTTAGCTGCTGCAACTGCTTAAGCGTCTGTCATTCGTTGTTGTTGCTGTTGTTGTTCCTGCTTATTGTTATCCTCCATTTGCGAGCTTACCACACACAATTTGTTGCACTTGGGGGTGTCGCTGTTAACCTTTCGTTTCCCTTTCCCTTTTCCCAGACTGGTTTTTCTTCACTTCACTTCGCTGAAATGTGGGCTGGACTCCGCTGACTGTTGTTGCTGCCCCATGATAAGTGCATGTCAGTCCATTTGGTTTTTTCCTTTCTCTCTGTTTTTAGTCAGTTATCAGCACTCTAGACTTTATAGCAGGCAATCTGTTTGCTTGCCACACGTGCCACGCGCTTGCAACTATAAATGTTGCCACAACTCTCTTGCCTAAATGCTTTCATTCATCATATTCAAGTGGTGCAAAATTAATCGAATAATCGACAACTCGATTTTAGCGGAAGCGTTTTTTAAGTTCTTAAATTCGATTGCTTAAATTCCGCATCAATATTTTATTTAATTGGAATTTTCTAATTTTTTTAACATACGAGTATTTTCAAAATCTACACAGAAAAAAATGCCATTCTAAAATCAAATATAAAATACTTAATTTAAGCTCGCATTTTTTAAGTATGTATTCAGGATTAAGCTGAACAATCAAGCCTGTATCGGGATTAAAATGGAAAATACACATTTGCTGAGCGCGAGAGGAAAATTCTCTCTCGGCCTCTCTCATTTCAACCGGTCCGGTGGCTCAATGGTTAGAGTCGCCGACTCCAGTTTGAGAAAAAATCTGGGTTCGATTCCCCCCGTCAATTAAAAAAAAAAAATTAAAAATAAAAAAAATGTTAAAAAAATATATATCTATTAAAAAAAAACTTTAAAAAAATAACGTTTATAAAAAAATCGTTTAAAAAAACTATTAAAAAAAATTAAAAAAAAAAAAATTAAACAAGTTTAAATTTAACGAAAAACATTATAATAAATAAAAAAATTTTAGCCTGAATTTAAGAATTTCAGGATTGAATTCGGAATTAAAAAAATCAAGTAATACATACTTGGTTTAAGAAAATCCGAGATTACCCCACTTCTGACATCGTTTCGGATTGAACTCGGGCTAAATATCCCGGATTTTTTTATCTGTGTATTTTTCAAGAGTTTCAGCATTGTTTTAAAATGTTGAAAGTGTTTGAAAAATTCGTGATACTTGAAAGAAATTTTAATTAAACCAAATTTCGGCCAAAATCAAATCAATGGAAATTGCTACAATGACATTTGATGTGACGGACATTCCATGTTTGATGTTTGATGAACGTGTTCTCACTTTGGTAATTGCACTGACAAGTTGTCCAATTTGTCTGGCTGCATGTTTTTGGCCTAATCAAATTTGCATGACAGCATTCGAGCTGGGAATTAGTTATGCGAATTTGAATTTACAACGTGAAAGTGACAAAAGTGACACCAGATTGGATTAGAACATGGATTTAATTTGCATGGACATAGGCCAAGTGGAAACTAACTAATTAAACTCGACTGTAAGAGAACCTGTACTTGTTCAGTAATAAATAAAATTGTACAATAATAATTTGAAAAACTTTTTAATTTTCATAGTCGTTACTTTAAATGATATTTGAATTTTTTTACTAACTTACGTAAGCTACTATTATTATCTATCATTATACTAAATCTTAACCAGATCGGACAAATAGAAAGGTGGTAATGGCCGATTAAAGTTTTTAAGCAATGTAAGTGCCTAAAAGCATGCAACAATTTTTTTTTTAATTTTATTAAATAAGTAATGGGTATCCCTAAAGTCGGGAGCTCAACTATAGCCTTTCCCACTTGTTTTTATAGTTGTTATTGATATTATTAAGCAGACTCTTTAACTTGATAAGTACAGGGTCTAAAAAGAAGGCGCAACAGTTGCAGCATGGAATGCGTTCAAAAACAACACTGCGCATGTGACCACAGTAAATATTCGTGATATGGGATTCGGGTTTATCCATCTCCCTCGTATTTGTTATGTAAACAAAACGCCAGACGATGATGATAATGATGTTGATAACGATAATGATGTAGATAATGATGATGTTGCGGTGTGTCTGCGACACTTTGCAATGTCCAAGATTTCAGTCTGTCAATCGATAAATTTCGGGACAACTTAAAGCGCCTTAAAGCCGCCTTGGCCTATTATCCTTTTTCGTGTCCTGTTTGGCTTGTCAGATGTGACAACCCTAGACAACATGGTCAACACCTTTTGCCAGTTATTTAATTTATTTAGCCAGTCTGCCGCATTTTATCCCCAATGCCAGCTAAGAATCTGGTAAATGCTCACCAGCTTGGCTTAAAGAAGAAAATCTCCCTTTCCTTTTCCTTATCTTTGTATCTATTGTCCTCGAACTGGTGACAACAAGAAGGACAGACAGCAAAAACAGCATTTGAGCTGATTGCGATTTGATAAGTATGCTTCTCATACATGTGAGATGTGTGTGTGAGTGTGTAAGTTAGTGTGAGTGTGTTTATGTGTGTGTGAGTGTGTGTGTGTGTGTGTGTTTTACTAAAACGTTTACTCAACTCATCCTAAAAGCCACAAGCAGACAGTTGTCGACCCACTTCACACATGTAAACAATTATTTAATACCCTGTAAACGATGTAACAAAGAATATTTACTTTGCTTTGTTGTAAACTTACGCTTTACACATTTTACCACATTAAAATTATAGTTGTACTTAGCTCCATTATTCCAATCATATTTGCAAATAATTATTCAGAAATAATAAGTCAGAAATCGCTAATAAGAAGTCAAGGGTTTGAAAAAATCAAAAACAAAAAGATGATCTAGATAAATAAAAAATATTGCGAATATTAATTTTAAGGATATACATATATATTTTTTTTTAATTATTTAAATTTGAAAATTACTTTAAACTCTTGTTTTAAATATAATACAGATTTAAAAATTGTCAAAAATATTTTTGCTAGTATTTTTTAGAATTTTTTTAAAACTGCAAAAAAGGCACTTTTTGCATGAAAATGAGGAAAATGGGTAACAATGGTCATTTTTAGGATTTTCAAAAACTTTTTAAAATACTAGCAAAAACATTATTGAACATTTTTGCTGGCAGTTACTCTTAGAATTGTTTCAAGAATTTTTTTGCATCAAAATATTTTTTGTGAAAAATCGGGGAAAAAAGTTTTGAAAAGTGACTTTTACTTAAGTTCGAAATTTTCGAAGGGTACTTAAAGGTTTAAGGAAAGTTTTGTGTCATTCAATCGGAATTCAAACGACCTTTCCAAATATATATAATAAGCTATTATTTTCTTATTTAAAGTCAAAATATTACATTTTTAAGGGTGTGTAAAGTGTTTCTTGACAAACTGTATTCATAATAAAAATTTTTATAATGCATTATTATTTGTTATTTATATTCTTCAAATTTTGCAGTGTTTTTTATATATTAAAAAAAATCTCTTCCACTTACAGGGTATCTCATAGTCGCAGCAGTAGAGGGTATGTGGGCGTGTTAGTTTGTGAACTGTTGCCCAATAACCGCAGCATTGCGTGACCAACCTTCATATGGTTATATATATATGTGTGTGTGTGTCTGTGTGTGTGTGTTTGTGGTTTAAGGTTTGCTTTTGTGGGTTGTGGGTTGTGGACTGTGGGTTGTGGACTGTGGGCTGTAAGTGCGAGTACTGCATGTGTATTTGTGTGTGTGTGTGTTTAAATTAAATCAAAAAGAACGTTGACACTAATTGAAATATGCCAGAGATTAGACCGGGTTCTTAAGTAATGCCAAATAACGGACGGGTCGGCATTACCCCTCCCTCTTTCCATCTAAGCCCACTTTCTCCTTTTAACTCCTCCCTCCACCCCCAAGTGGCCCAAATAAACGAAGCGGTCGCTAAATGAAAATTATGCAAATTTCTCGTTGCGCTTGGACACTTTTCAATGCGAGGCCGAGAAAGGACATCTACCCTCCCTCTCCATCCACCCCTTCCCCTCTCTCTCTCTCTCCTTCTTAGTTTGATTGAATAGCCACTAAGTGCTTTAGCTTCGATGCGGATCATAAACAGCAACAACAACAACAATTACAACCATAAAAGTGCAACAAAATGTGCACAATCAACTTGTATGCCACATTCTATACCCTGTAAATTTGAACAGTATTGGTTTGCTACAAACTGAGCCTGCTAAAGCACTAAAAGCACAAGCAAGCAAATCTATCTGTAGGTTAACGAAGCTAAAATACCCTAGAAGATGGTAGAAGTTCTCTTTTTCAAATTTCATTGCATAAAAATGGGATGCTATGAGACAGTTATTAGCTTTTGATCAATGTAAAAAAATACAAAGTATGTCTAAGTATTATTAGAGAGTAATTAAACTTAGTAGAAATATTTGTAAAAATGTATAAAGGCTTTTATTGAAAGTTTTGTACTAAGTTTTTATAAGTCTCTTCTATAATTTTCTAGCAATATTTATGAAAAATAAACTATCAGGGGTGCCACAGAAATCGCTTTCGCTTGAATTTGCTTAAATTTGTATGAAATTTATGTCAAATTCAAGCGAAAGCGATTCCTGTGGCACCCTAGTATAACTCTGTCCCAAAGAAATGACAAAAAAAAAGATATCTTTACAATGTCTTATGATAATATTAATTGTAATGTTTACAATAAAAGTAAAATAGCTTTATGAACCAAATTGAGTGTATACTAAAATACCAATAATAGTTTATTCAATAGTAATTTTGCAGGAAAAATTTGTAAAAACACTTATACAAAGGAATCGCTTTCGCTTGAATTTGACATAAATTTCATATAATTTTAAGTCAAATTGAAGCGAATTCGATTTCTGTGGCACCCCTGATAGTTTATTTTTCAAAAATATTGCTAGAAAAATTATAGAAAAGCTTATAAAAACTTTATAAAAAACATTCAATAAAAGCCTTTATATATTTTTCAAATATTTTTACTTAGTATAATTACTTTCTAATAAGTCTAAGACATACTTTGAATATGTTAACATTGATCAAAAGTTAATAACTGTCTCATAGCATCCAATTTTAATTAAATGAAAATTAAAAAAAAACCACAACTTCAACCAACTTCTAGGGTATTTTAAGTTCGTTAACCTACAGATAGATTTTCTGGCTTGTGCTTTTAGTGCCTTAGCAGGCTTTCAGACCATAGATTAGGCACGAACTGAGCTTGGGAATAATTCAATTTGCGTTTCAAGTCGGTCAAGTGAACGTGAATAGGACATGAGCCCAACTAGGCCAAGTGTGGCCACATACCATAATTCCCCAATGCTAAGCAAAGTTCGTTGACTTGGTCTAGAATCGAAATCTAGGCTATCACTGTGCAGACAGACAGCTTTGCTGGGCATAAAACTCGAGTCTAATAACCAAAATGATGGCCATAAATCAATGATTATTGCCCATTGTGTGGGTTGGTAGAGAAGATGGGCTCAAGTTTTTTTGTGCTGCTTTAAAGTGAGAAATCCGAGATATTTTTATGGGCATTTGGCAGATAAAGACACTCGCCAGACCTATCTTTCTCTCTCTCGCTCTCTCTCTCTCTCTCTCTCTCTCTCTCTCTCTTGTCACATTGTCGCTTTATGCACAATAAATTCAGCCACATAATATGGAAATTCCCAGCTAAGGGCCTCGTTTGCTCCTCGACACTCAGTGTTGAGTTATAAAATGTAATTGAGGTTGTATTTCATGCCAAATGGTGGCTCAGTTGGGATTGGGTTTGGGACTGGGATTCGGTTGCCATTGGCAGGTGGCTTTCGAGAGGCTCCCTCAATATTATTATGAACGATGATAACCGATGATATTTATGCCATCGATAACACGCAAGTCAGAATATTGAGGTAAGTAAAGCACTCTCCTTTTTATGAATTTACATAAATTGTGAAAGGACTCATAGGTAAACGGAATATCGATTTGCATTCAAGAAGTTCTGCAAAATAACTAAAGTTAAAATATTCATAAGCATTTGCCTAAATAAAAATTGAATTTAATCAGCGAACATTTTAGAATACAACTTAGATGGAAGCATTTGAAAATAACTTGTCAAGCAGATCTTTCATAAAAAAAGCAGGGATAAAAACCGAAACGAATATCGGCTTCAGTTACGGTTTCGGTTATGCTCGCATTTAGATTTTCGGTTATCGGTTACGCAAAATCTTTGAATAAAGTTTTCATAACGGTGAACCGGTTTTTGTATGTTTCGGTTTTAAAATACCGGTATGGTTTCAGTTCACAAAAAGAAATATTTCTTTGCAAAAATATAAATATATCAATAATATCAAAATAGTAGTTAAAAAAGGCATTACTTTCTTAATGTTTCTTTCACACATTTATTTCACAATTAAATCAAAATAAAAAATAAAAATGTAAATCAAAAATAAAATATAAAAGTAATAACAAAATATCAGAGATCGCAAACAAGACTTATGAGTCGGAAGAAATAGAAACAGTTTACAATTTTTTGATTGAAATTATTTTTAGCTTGTTCTTTACATTTTTATAATAAAAATTTAAAATAAAACATGCTTTTAAAATTGTAGTCAAAAATTGCACCATAACTCTTATTTGCAATTTTTAAATAACAATCAGAAATACAACTTTTTCTCAATTTTTATTACACATATATTATTTATTAAAAACCGAAAATATTCCTTATAAATGAAACGGTTACTAAGCGGTTTTTTCGGTTTACAGAGTTTCGGTTTTAAGGCTCCGGTCAAATGAAAATTTTTTTTATGGTTACGGTTTCAGTTACGGTTTTAAATTTCAATCGGTTTTTACCGGTTAAAGGTTACGGTTTCGGTTAGGGTTTTAATCCCTGGTTAAAATATTCATAAACATTTGCCTAAATAAAAATTGAATTTAATCAGCGAACATTTAAAATACAACTTAGAAACATTTTGAAATAATCTTTAATAAAAAAGCAATAAATGCATTTTATGAACATAACTTTAATACAATATTTCAAAAATTATTTTAATAAAAAAGTAATAAATGCATTTTATTTACAAAACCTTTATTAATTATTTATGCAGTAACATTTGTTATTTTTACATATGTACACATTTTAATAACGCAAACAAACTCGGCAGCTTATCGAGCTTTAAACTCAGCACAGCTTACAAATTTACAATTCAACTTACACACAAATGTACATTAATTTGAAATATTATCATGTTAATAGCATTTCAAGTGATTGTATTAAATATTTATCATATTTGTTTCATTATTTATTTCAACTCCAATTGTAAATTATTGATACACTTTAATCCTGTCATAATTATTAATTTGCCAGAAATTGAAAGGCGTAAATTGCATTTTATCGTTAACTGGCATTCGAACACATATATACCCTATATATCATCTTTTATCGAATTCCCTGCGATACTTTGGCGAGCATAGACTCATAAAGGCATCCATACCAATAATGACAGCGCTAGTTGGCATTGTCCACTCCAAGTTGGGGTTATTCTAGCTGAAACAATGAGATTTTCCCCTGCATTCCAGATACTACATAGAATCCAGGCCGTACCTAATGTAAATTAATTGCCCATACAAATTAGACAACAAAACAAAAATGTTTCGATTTAAGCCCGCAGAAAATTGTTGGCGTAAACAGGCTGACCAGCGTATTAAGGCTGGCTAATGTCGACTTGCAGATACCCTATAATTAGTTTTGTAGCAAAATAATGGGAAATTCAAGAAAGAATCGAAATAAACTCTGTTTTAAGCATTTTAAAAGATTTGAAGATACCCTGTAATACAAAAAAATCAGTTTTCTATGGCATAAGGAGAGATTAAACATAAAATACCCTGCAATACAGCCAAGTATAATAACTATTGATATTAAAAAGGACACCCTATAATTAGTTTTGAAGGAAAAAAATGGGAAATTGAAGAAAAAATCGAAATAAACTCTGTTTTAAGCTCTTGAGGATACCCAGTAATACAAAAAAGTCAGTTTTTTATGGCATAAGGAGAGATTAAACATAAAATATCCTGTAATACAGCCAAGTATATGCAACTTTTCAGATTAAAAAGGACACCCTATAATAAGTTTTTTAGCAAAATAATGGGAAATTGAAGAAAGAAACGAAATAAACTCTGTTTTAAGCATTTTAAACGACTTGAACATACCCTGCAATACAAAAAAATCAGTTTTATATGGCATTAAGAGAGATTAAACGTAAAATACCCTGCAATACAGCCAAGTATAATAACTATTGAGTTTAAAGAGGACACCCTATAATTAGTTTTGTGGAAATTGAAGGAAAAATCGAGATAAACACTGTTTTAAGCATTGTAAACGACTGGAGATACCCTCTGCTACAAAAAAAAACGGGTCTAAAAAGAAAATAATTAAAATTGACTTGAACATACCCTGTAATATGCAACTTTTTGAGTTTAAAGAGCACACAAAAGATCTGTTATTTGTCTACTAATAATCCTATATACCCCATTAGTGCGTGGCATACGCACAGCCGCAACAATATGGCCGTGTGGCAGGTAAACAAAGGCCGACATGTCGCTCGTTATTTTTAATCAGTTATCAAAATTTATCGCTTTAAATTTGTCCGGCCATTCCACCAAAAACAACCCGGACCAGGACCAGGAACAGGACCAGGGATTCTGCTCCAAAAAGGACGCACCTAAAAACGCGTATTTGGAAATTTTAATTTCGTATTCAACATTAACGCGAGTTTAATGAAGTTGAAGTTGCGACTTGTTTATTGCTGAAAATTGCGTGCAGCACAACATTAAAGGTAATGGCCAAAACAGAAACGATAAACAACTAGTGGATATGAGCATCGCGATAAAAAGAGACAGAGTGCGAGGGAGAGAGAGAGAGAGAGAGCAGAACAATGGCAGTTCATAAAACTACTTGAAATGCTGAAATGTTGAATTGAAATTCGATATTGTGTGCAAAACGAAGCCAAAACTATTTGCCAAATGAACAAATAGCCAACAGTGATGACTACTCCCCCTCTCTTTCCCCCTCTCTATCCCCTCTCTCTGTCATCTTTTCCACACTTAAGCCAAGTGGAATTCGAGTTCCAATTCGATTGTGTTTTGTTTTCAAGTTCTACAAATAGATTTGAAGCATTTTAATAACAAAGCAAATGCCCCGAAGCCGATTTAAGCTTGTCACTTGCAATTGAAGTCAACGACTTTAAGATACCCTAGGCTAGATTGTAAAAAGTCTCATGTTCGTGCAGTGGACACCCAAAGGAGAAGATACCAATTTGCTGGCAACGCAATCTAATCCCCCAGCGGCAATGGGAACGTGGTTTGCCTCGCAATTAAAATCACCATGGAACCAGGTGTCGAGTGTGAGGCAAAAGAAATTAAATTCAGGGAAAGGGAAAGGGAATGGAGCGAGAAAATAACAACATTAGCTTAACTTAACGCACCGTCTCAAGATTCAATTAGAGACGAAAGCCATTTTATAATTGAAATGAGCCTGCCACGCCCTCAAGCGTAGTTGATTCAAAGCACTAATAAATATTGCAAAGAACAAGTATTTTTGAGATAGAAAGAAAGTCTATACTAATGGTAATGAGCAGGGAGTTGAAGATATAGACACAGGCAGACTGAGCAGCAACAGCTTGGCAGAGTTGCCAGCTTTAGCGATGGAAAAGGATGAAAAAAGACTAAATTTTGAAACAGAAAAAATCTGAAAAAATGGATGATTTCTCATGTTTATTAACATTTATTTTTTAATTAATTTTAAATAAGATTAAATAATTTTTTTGAAGATTACATTTAAATTTTATTATAGCTATCAAACTTTTCAATAACATCTCTTTATAAATTTGCATTTGTTGTAACTAAGAAAAGATACAGTGGCTCACAGCTTATTCCAACCAGCCAACAAAAAGCAACTTTATTTAAAGCTTCAACTACAACTAGCTAAAATACAAACCTAATCAAAAGTATTTACAGAAAACTAGAGTTATATCTACGCATAATTTGAAAATATTGAAAATATTCGAAAATTTTTGAGTTTACGTAAAAATCAACTTTTATCCTCGATTTTTAAATTTTCAAAATCTCTTCGCTAGCATTTTTTATGATTTTTTGAAAACTGCTAAAGATTTATATTTTAGTCACTTTTTCATACAAAAAGTAGCTTAAGAAACAATTAAAAAAAAATCATTCAAAAATCATAAAAAATTCTAGCGAAGAGACTTTTGAAAAAAAAGCTTTGCAGACACTATTAGAATTGTTTGCAGAATTAAATTTTTTTTTTAAATCGTGGATAAAAGTTGAAAAAAAATTTTTGAGTTGATATAACTTTAATTTTCTGTAAATACTTCTGACAAGGTTTGTATTTTAGCTAGTTGTAGCTGAAATTTTTGAATAAAGTTGCTTTTTGTGCTGGTGGAAATAAGCTGTGAGCCACTGTATTAGATTTCCCTAGACTAAAAAAAGCTAAATTTCACGGGAAAAAGGCTGTTCTGTCAGCACTCACATGAATTGTCATTAGACGCTGAATCATGTAATTGAAAAGTTTTTGACACAACTGACAGAACTCACATCATCATCAACATCATCAGCATTAACATCAGCATCAACATCAACATCATCTTCCAACCCATGCTAAATTTATCACCCGGCAGTGAAGGGGTGAGGGCGCAGAGGGGCGAGGGGGCGTGACAGCTGGCATTGGGTGTTGGGTGAGGAGTATGGGGGAAGTATGAGGGACATAGGGACTGACTGATGATGCGTGTGACTAAGCAGAAAATTTCCAGCAATGTGTCTCCTTCGATTCATCGGGTTTCTCCGCCGTCTGGCAACAGTCACAGCAGACAGTTGGCGGCATCCCCTGCCTTCCCCTTTCCCTTTCTCTGCTCCTTCCTCATCCCCACTCTGATTATGATTGAGTTGACGTCGTTAATATGTTATCGATGACGGACGAGGGAACGAAGCAAGGTTAAAAGGAAAACAGACGCTTCTCGACTGCCTGCTGGCTGTTTGTCTGTCTCTCTGTCTGTCTGTATGTCTGTTTGTCTGCTGCTCCATTTAAATCAGTTACATTCCTCGCCAAGTAAACAAACACACACACACACACACACACACACATGTGCCTTTACATTTTGTTATTTGTCTTTTGAATTATTAATGAATTCGTTGAATGTCCTCTGAATGTTGAATGCCTCCGACTGCAATTGACGGCCTGATCATCAGGCTCTTAATCAAGTGAGAAGCAGCCTCCATCCGAGATAAGTTTAATTAAAATCCCAGTCACATTCCTCGGCTGGACTTTAAATAGTTTTCCTCGGGCTGTGGGAAAACTGTGAAAACTGTTCATGAAAAGCCAACACCAAAAGAAGGCAACAAACTTTGCAGATTTCGATTTTTATTGCGGGAAAAAAAGTCGGGAAAGAAAACTTGAGATTGCCATGGAGATGGGAGAGTGGTAAAAACAGGGGTGAGAAGTGCAAGCAGGTGAAATTGGAGGTTGGTTTCTTGGCAACAATTTCATATTAAAGGCACTCGAATTGCCGTTCCTCCAAATCCGAATCCGAATCTGTTTCCATTTCCATTTCCATACAAACTGTTGACTTTTCACCTGGTTCTGTTTCTGCTTCTGCTTGGAATTCCATTCAAGTTGCTGCACGCAACCAGGAGGAGGGTGCAACTATGAAGAGAAGGGTGCAACCAGGAGGAGGAGGGTGCAACTGTGAGAGGGGCTGCAACCACTTGAACCACAAAATCCACACAAAACATTTTTGCCAGCCAAAAGTTGTTCGTTGTTTTTTTGTTCGTTCGTTCTCCCACTGCCAATGCCCACTGTACTGCATTATTTATGCCAGAGCAACATTCAAATATTAGCTCGAATTTATTAAAACATCAACTCATGTGAGTTTGGAATTTGAGTATGGAGAATGGAAGGGGAATCCCGCCCAGCAATAGAAGGAGGTGCGATTCCCTAAGCTGTTAATCTTTTTTCCACTTTGTAATTACTTTGGCAGTGAGAAAAGTTTTGAGAATTTGAAGCGCACATTTGGAAATTGTTTTCGAAACAAGAAGAAATAAAGCCAGTTAACCACAGCAGCACACACTCTATAGACAGACGGACAGACGGACAGACAGACAGCAGCAACTTCCACATTTGGTTGAGACTCAACTAAATCACTTTCTATTCAACAGGACTCTTTAACGAGCAGACGACACAAAAAGGACAACGGGACAAGGAGGACACGTGCTCAACACCAACAGCAACAACGACAACAGCAACAACAACAACAACTGGATGCAACCACTGACCAGCGGGCGAGACGTTGCCAACGTGACGATCCACACAATCAGCAGCAACAGAAACAACCAGTTGGTCAAGAGGGAGGAGGAGTAGAAGGAGCAGGAAGAGGAGGGAACAGGAGCAGGAGGGAAGGCCAATAAAAAAGCTAACGAAATGCGGATGTCGCTGGCAGTCGACGGGCGATTCCAGCAGCAACAGCACCACCTACATCAGCAACAACAGCAGCAACAGCAACAACATCAGCAACAACAGTCGCAACCGCAACAAAAACACAACTGGCAAAGTTGAACTCAGTTCGCCAGAGAACGAGAAAGAGGCAGCAGCAGGGAGAGAGAGAGAGACAGAGAGAGGAGAAGAGACAGAGACACAGATAGAAGGGGGAGGGAAAGAGCCGGCAGTTGAGGCTAAAAAGTTCCAAATTTGGCAGACAGAATCCTCGTCGCCTTGTGGCAGAATCGTATCCGGATGCGGAACTGGAACTGGAACTGGAACTGACTCTTGAACTGTTGGCAGCAGATGTCGAGGCTGTTGCTGAATTTGAATTTAATTTTGGGAGTCAAGTGGCAACCGAATCAAAGTTGTGCCCCCAACGGAAGCGTCTGCCCAAATCTCATTTCTCACTCTTCAGTCTTCAGTCTGCAAAAACGGAAAGGCTTCAATGAATCCACACTGAAATTGGCTGCAATTGAAGACAGAGGGGAAAAGGGGTAACTGAATCCCACCCAGAGATGACAAGTTATTAAGTGCAGGTCTGGAACCGCAGTAATCCCGCCCAGACTAGACTCCAAGAGGAATCTTCCTCACTTCCACTCACTATGGCATTCTTCGGGAGTGTGCTTCTTCTGCTCCTCGTCTCCATTCTGACCTGGAAGACGCCTTCGATCAGCGGATATCTCAACATCTTCATCAGCCACCACGAGGTGATGAAACTCATGGGTAAGTAGCCAACACAACATGGCAGATATAACCCCAAGTAGTCCTATCTCTGAGAGGCAAAACATATTTCGATTTGAAAATAAATTGTTGGAACTTGCGCTGGAGACACGCCCCTTAGACGAGTCCCCGCCCCACAGATATGATTAATAGTTGGAGGGCAAAGTGCGACAGGACAAATTCATTGTTTCTTAAGAGGAAAACAAACAGAGCATGTCTGGGAGGGGGAGGAAGGGGAAGTGGGGGGAGAGGCCAAGGCGTAGGCCACGTCCTGGTCATTAATAGTTCCCAAATAATTGTTGTTGACCATGACGACGACGACGACGACGACGACGACCACAAAAGTTGCGCGAAAACACGACGAAAACAAATCCAAACACAAATCGATTTCCGGCTGGAGTCACCCTCTGTTCCCCTCTTCCTCTCTCTCCCTGTCACCTTCACCACCCTGTTGACAGCTGCAAGTAGCTGCTCCTTCCCCTCTTCCCACCCACTTCCCCTCCTCCCTCCTCCACTGCTAACGACTTCACAGTCCAGTGAAACAGTTTGTTGTTTGCTTTGCTGTTTTTCCGTTTGTTGCTCCACGCGAGTTCTCATTATTGATGGCGCCAGCCATTCAAGTGCCTCCAGGTCGACCTTGTGCCAGCCCCTGCTCCCAATTCCAATCCCCATTCCCTTCCCCATTCCCACTTCAAGTCCTACAAAATAGTTAGTGTAATAGGCATTCATTCGACGTGCCAGGCCGGAATGATGTCGTGCTCCTCCTCACATTGATTAATGGTGCTCGACTCCGAAATGTGAGTCGAGGCTGTTCCCATTACCTCTCCCTCTTCCGACTCCCTCTCCCTCCTCCTCCTGTGACCACTCCATCATTCCATCATTCGTTCGTTTTCCGGCACTTAAATGTAATTGGAGCAAAATGCTTCCATCTCATTATGCAGCCGGGTTAGACTCCGACTCCGACTCCGACTCTGACTAGTCGCTGAATCAGGGCACTTCAATTAGTTAACAGCATAAAAATAATCCCTACAAGTGTTGCACAAATCCGAGATTCGAGATTGATGAATGATTCTGAGCTCGGACCTGCTGAGGTCGCTGCTGCAGCTGTCGTTCCCGTCACTGGGTCAGTGACTTCTCCTTCTCCTCCTACACTTCCTTTCACGGATTTTCTTCTCTTTCTCTGTCGGAATTCCCTTCTCTCTCTCTCTCTCTCTCTGCTCTCGATTGCATTCGAGTTCGCTGAGGCATGCACATCTCCCGGGCAATTGACACTTCACAAAGCGGCGAGCATTCCACCTCCTCCTCCTCCTCCACCTTTCCCTTCCTCGTTACCCTCTGGCATCCTTTGAATTCAAATTGGATTTCATTAGCGACAACTCAAAGCATCTTCCACTTTGTTTGTTGCTCTTTGTAATTTCCTGTCCTTTTCGTGATTGTCCGAGATTCATTCTTCTTATTCATCTTTGTCCCCCTCCAAATGCGCTCGTTATGTTTTTAACGACCAGTTAACACCCCATTCCCCTCTCTCATATTTACCATTCCCCTGGGCGTTTCATTTCAAAACTTTTTGAAATAGTTTAGTCGAGTAACTGACTGAAAGATACCCGTACCTTAATTTAAATATTGATGAATTAAGTCGCTCGATTTGAAGCACGAAATCTGAATTCGGGAGCACAACAATAACAACTATAACAACATCAACAGCGAGTCTTTTATGGTACTTCACGGTGCCAAATAGGCAGTCGCTGCTCCCGGAGCCACTGCGTGCCCACCGCTGGTGTGGAGTGATTGACAATAATTAAAGGGTATTCTTAAGAGCCACAAACATTCTCCCTGTTCCATACACTACAAAGAACCCTTGTTCTCTGCGCGTGACGGGTATAATTAACAAGCCGCATGAAATCATAGGCACTGATTTACCTCGGCCCTCCCCACACTCCCCAAAGCATCCAGCTTCCATAGGAACATGACGTTGCATGAGTTCCTTTCAGGCCTACCCAACCCTCCTTCAAACCTACCCAACCCTCCTTCATGGTCCTCTGTGGATATTTGTTCATGTGGAAGACGCGTGACGGTTGCATGACCCAACTTCAAACCCCAGCACCGCTCTTCATTTTTATAAACGCATATCTTGAATAACTTCACTCAATGTCAGCGCTCAGATTGCTGTTTTTGTGATTGACGTGATGCATTCCCGCAATATATAGTATAGAAATATATACTTATGTATAAAAATCGTGCTCCAGTATTTCTATACTTGCCACATGTCGAGTCAAAACTCGACTCTGTTGCACATTGTGAACTGTAAACAAGAGTTAAACGATTTCAGTTCAACCCCCTGCGTTGTATGCTTCCTCTACAAGTATTTCTCTCGCTTTCGTACCCTTCGATGGAGTGACGACAACATTAAAATTAAATATTTTTTACGCTATTGTACTAGATTTTCCGCTCTGCCTTCAATTTCGTCATGTTGGCCCAGCAACAAGCAATTTTCGTTGCCAGTAACAACCAGTCAGGGAGGATTCCCTCCCCCCAGCTCGAGCAACCCCAACACCTCCAAGAACTCCTCACTGTGCAAGGGCGCGTAAAAATGCAATTTCAACAAGTTTCACTTTGATGTGCACATTTCTTGGGACGGAACTCGAACCCAACCCAAACCCAACCCAGTCCCAATCCCAGTTCTCTTTCCTACAGCCCAACATCTTTAAATGGAGGAAATTTCCCTTTAAATTAAAAGTTAATGCAAAAGAAAATTATTTTTAATGAATAGAAAACAGTCCGAAAATCGCCACATTAATAAAAACAACCCTCAAGATCCGCTCACCCTTAACCCCCAGCCAACTTTTCGAGTGTTTCGGGTGTCGATACACACTTTATTGCTGAGTAAGAAGAATAGAGGAAAGTGTGAGGAATTTTTAAACTGTGCCAATTAAATTCCGATCTCGACTCTGACTCAAGCAGCAGGCAATTAAGAGATTCACATTCAGAGCAAAAGGAGTAAGTCCCGACAAGGTGTGACCGACTTAAAAGAGGGAGATTGAGACAAGGAATGATAATTTCAGGGAATGCAGGTTGCACTCCCTTGCAGACCTGCCCTGCCCGGGTTGCCAGCTAATGACACTAATTATCCTCTTAATCTTTTATGCAAATTGTGTGCCGCCATTGTCAAAGCGGAGCCAGACGCTGGCACTCCTCAGCACCACTCCTACACTGAAAAAAAAGGATATAAAATCAAGAACTTAGATCTTTGGTCTAAGAAATGCGTCGAGAACATGAAAATCTTGAAGCAAGAAAACACATTTTGATTCTAAGATTATTTCAATGAAGACCAAGTTCTTATTTTTAACATATCTTGGTATAAAAATAAAACTTATTTATTTTTTAAGTTTATATCTATAAAAACTCAAATAAAGATTAATCTTCTTAACATTTTAAGAAGAATGAAGTAATTTTAATGTCGATATGAAACTAAACAATAAACAACAACACACAAAACATGTGCGAATCAAGCGTAATGTCATCTTTGAGACGCCAGAACCAGTTGTGAATTCTAAGTCTCAATAAGTGTGTTTGTGTTAAGAGAAAAAGATCTAAGATCTAAGATTTTTATTCTTATATTAAGAACTTCAAATTTTGTAGATTAATATTCTTAGTTTTAGTAATTTGGTCTTCAAATATTCTTATTTCAAGAACAAAATATTTAAATTTGAGAATTTTATTCTTATATTAAGAACTTACGGTTTTCAAGATTGATATTCTTAATTTTATTAATTTGGTCTTAAAATATCCTTATTTCAAGAACAAAATATCAAGAACATTGATTTTAGAAAGGGGTCTTTTTTTTCAGTGTAGATGCCCCTCTGTCTGCCAGTCCATGCCTTCGACTCCAACTCCAACTCGGCCTCCATCTTTCTTCTGCTCCCTCTTGGCGAATGTGTGTCTGCGGTTGCAACGTCACGTATGTGTGTGGCGCAGCTATTCAGACAATCGCAGGTATTATAATTATGGGGATGCAGCAGACTCAACTCAACTCAACTCGACTCGACTCCAGGAGACGGGGAAAGTCACTGGGCCACGGCAGACTCATAAACGAGGCGAAACTTTTCAAGCCGACGGCAAAGTTGGCGCTGTGCAAGGCGCGTGATATGAAAGACGGCCAAAGTTCGAAACACCAGGACTTGGTCTTGGTCTTGGACTTGGAACCGTAACCATGCTTGGGGGTGTCGTCTTTATCTATGCGAGCACCACAAACGAGGAGATTTTAAAGACTCTTCAGGCTCTTGTTTAAAATTCGCTAAAGAGGCCAATCGAAAAGTTGAAAGTCGTTTTTGAGAGTGAATCACATCCGTTTCGAATCAGAATCAGAATCAGATTCAGAGCTGAATTAATTAAACTTGTCACAAGTGCATTTCCCTTACCAATCCACGCTCCTCATTCCCTTTGCGGTGACAAGGTAACCCTGACAAGGTATCCCTCTATCATTGTTGTCGTAGGACAGGCAAACAGGAAGAGTAGAGAGTGGAGATGATGGGGCTGCCTGACATTGTCCTTTTTCGTTTGTTTGTGCATATTTAATGTGAGTCACTTTGAGGTTATGTTTGTGTTTTTCTTGCTCCTTCCACTTAAAAGGTACAAAGGGTCGAGGGTTGTGAAAAACGAAAAGTGTAAACCACATGGTAGGGAGACTAATAAAAATAATGTAGTATTCTTGATCAGCAAAAGTTTAAGACTGTAAGAGCTAGACACACCAAACTTGGTATGTAGATTCCTCTAATTGCCAGGCAATTGCTAATTTAAGAGAAATTCATATTTAACTCTTTTATTTTAACAGAATGGAGTACAGGGTATCTCACAATAGCACAATAGTAGAGGACTGTAAGAGCTAGACACACCAAACTTGGTATGTAGATTCCTCTAATTTCCGAGCAATTGCGAATTCAAGAGAAATTCAATTTAAACTCTTTGTTTTAACAAAATTAATACAGGGTCTCTCACAAAAGTCGAAGACTGTAAGAGCTAGACACAACAAACTTGGTATGTAGAAGTATCTAATTGCAAAGCAATGGCCAATTCAAGAGAAATTCATATTTAACTCTTTTGCTTTAACAAAATAAGTACAGGGTCTCTCACAATCGCATCAAAAGTCAAAAACTGTAAGAGCTAGACACACCAAACTTGGTATGTAGATTCCTCTATTTGCCAAGCAATTACGAGTTCAAGAGAAATTTACTTTTAACTCTTTTATTTCAACAGAATAAGTACAGGGTCTCTCACAAACAACTTCTCTCAGCTTTAGCATTTCCTACACCTTTAGTTTAGACTACAAAGTCTTCCCTTAATGGATAAATAACAAAGGAATCAAAAAGAGAGTTGCAACATTTCTTTTATTCCATTTCATTCATTGGGAACTGTGCAGTTTGTAGACGGAAAACGGAAAAGGAAAGTAACACACTGGGGAGCAAGGGCAACTCAACGGGGTGCTTAATAATTTCGTATTCAAAAATGAAATGAAACTGTCGAGGTCTTAAAAGCGGGCTAGAGCGAGTCTCGGATAAAAGCTAACGAAAAATGCTTTTTCTTGTTCTGTAATTGGATTTCAAATTGTTTTAAAAATTGAGAAAGCGCCGACTGCTTCATCTTGAAATGCACGCACACCCATATACGCTTTACTTCCTGCCTTACATCCGGCAGAGACGCATAGCTGAAGGGACAATGGAGTTGAAGGGAAGGGAGTAAACAGCATTTGCGACTTTCAAGACGAACGCGGACGTAGCTTATTCCTGATCCCAGGGACGTCATATAAAACGCCCGACTAGGACAAAGAGCTACACGGGAGTGTGGGGTAAAGAGACAACAATAAAAGCGGATGAAGAAATTTCATTTCACGTCTTTTTAACTCGAACTAGAGCTCGTCTTTCACCACCCGATGGATAGATGGGATAGGGTTGGGGTAGGTTTGGGGGGTTGGGAAAAATCAGGGATTAGGACGTTCCCGTAGCTAGTTAGAGTTACACAAAGCAAACGATGGCGATGATGATGATGAAACTCTCGTCTCAAATCGAGTTAGACTACAATTGACACCTTTTAATATTTGGTCTCCCCCCTGAACTCTCTCCTTCCCCGTGGCATGCCTGTCGCGCGTCATTTGAGACAGCACGAAAGCGAGAACCAATTGACGCTCCCTGCATTGTCGCCTGCTGGTGACGGATTCGATTTCGATTATTATTGTGTCTTGGGTTTTGTTTACCGAACTCCAACTTGTCTCCCGCCCGCCCGCATTCATCCCCCTCCTGTCGAGAAAATCAATTTCCGTTGTACGGAGGAGGAAAATGCTGCCGTCAACTTGCGGGAAAAGTAAACAAAAACTGCACAAAGTTTGCACAGCAGTGGAAAATCCTAAGGATGTTGAAAATGAGACGGGGTTGCTGTAACAAAGCAAATTGTGAAATAAACTTTCCCTTTATATGCTTGCAATGCATCCGCATACCTAACTCATTCCCATTCCCATCCCCTCGTTCTCTGTCTCTGTCTCAATCCCCTTTCAGAACTGAAGGTGGATTTGCTTGGCGTGCACAGGGGAGCCATTAACACATACGCGATGCACTCCTGCAGTTTTCCTGCCAGACTCTTATCGCTTAGCCGGTAATCCAGCTCTTCCTTCGCCATCACTGGCAATTTGATGTGCACTCCATTAGCTGGTGAGTTCAACAGGTGTGCTTTATGATGATAACCATCGAGGTACATTCAAGTCCACATTGCCATAGGAATAACCATGGACCTTAAGCAGTTAATTAACAAAATATCATCAAAGATAGATGGAATAGCACCCTCTTGCAACGTGAATCAGTGGTTATCCAACTACAACTACACAGAAAAAAAAAAGCCATTCTAAAATCAAGCCTAAAATACTTAATTTAAGCCGGCATTTTTTAAGTATGTTTCCAGGATTAAGCTGAATAATCAAGCCTGTGTCGGGACTAACATGGGAAAATTCACATTTGCTGAGCGCGAGAGGAAAATTCTGTCTCGGCCTCTCTTATTTCAACCGGTCCGTTGGCTCAATGGCTAGAGTCGCCGACTCCAGTTTGAAAAATGTCTAGGTTCGATTCCCCCCGTCAATTAAAAAAAAAAATAAAATAAAATATTTAAAAAAAAATACATATTAAAAAAAAAATTTTAAAAAAAAATATATTTAAAAAAAATAACGCTTAAAAAAAAACGTTAAAAAAACAAAAAATGTTTAAAAAAAAAAGGTTTAAAAAAAAACATTTAAAATAAAAATCTTAAAAAAAATTATAAAAAAATTTAAAAAAAAAAGTTTAAATGTTACGAAAAACATTATAATTAATACAAATTTTTTAGCCTGAATTTAAGAATTTCAGGATTGATTTCGGGATTGAAAAAAATCAAGTATTTCATACTTGGTTTAAGAAAATCCGAGATTACCCCACTTCTGACATCGTTTCGGATTGAATTCGGGCTAAATATCCTGGATTTTTTTTTCTGTGTAGTTCCAACTGAGTCTGCATCTATATCCAAGTCCACATGATGACACCCTAGGGTCTGATTCGGCAGCCGGACAACACACTTTAAATCAAAGCCTTTGATATCTCAAGGCACGTGCCATGTGCCAGTTACAAATGGATATGAAACCCGATGAAATTTGGCCTTCAATGAATTACTTTGGCCAACAGATCAACTCCAATCTCAGAGCTATCAGCTGAGTGCTCCCTAGGTTACATCCACGTCGAACAACCAAATCAAGTCACTTTTCCACGACGATAAAAAATTAAATTCTAATTTATATTTACGAGCTGATAAAGCTCCTGCCGAGCGTTAAACTCGAAACAAGAGCCATTCATAAATATGGGACTACTCTGCATTCTCTCCTCTCTTCCTTCCAGTAGAGATTGCCACCTGCCGAGGGTTGCTTTGGGGGGCAACTCTGGAGTTGTGGCAAGTTTTGCGTGGCACTCACGTACTTCATGGCACGAGGAAAGCGACCCACAGACACAGTGAATTATGTAGATACGAGTGAGTGTCTGAGTGTGTGAATGGAGTGAGTGTGAGTGCGAGTGCTAGTGAATGAATGGGGCAGCGTGTGAGTCTGTTTAGATAACCAGAATGTGCTGCACAGTCCCAGACAGCAGCATCCATGTCTGTGTCGCTATCTATATCCTTGCCACTGGCGATTGCAAACCAGATTTAAATGGAACCACAATTGAAGAGCAGTTATCAAACCTCAAGAATAAACTGTAGATAAATCCCTTAAATTAGTGTTTAAGTTTTTACACAGTGTTCCCTCTTTACCATCTTTCATTACCCTATTTCTTCTTCCCTTTTAGCTTTCCCTCTGTTTCTTTTTCTACACAAATTTAACTTCTTGGTCTTGGCAAATCTGTTGCAAATTAGAATAAATTATTTAGCAGCTTCTTTTCTTCTGTTTTTCCTGGTAAACAGTTCATAGACCCAAGCGATGCCATCGTTTATTTTTCGCCTAGACAACGCGACGACAATTCCCACTCCCCCTTTTCCACTCTTCCCTCTTCCATCGCATGATTGTTGGGCCCATTTTCGTCACCATCTTCTAACGCAATTTCCATCGACGCTTAATTAAATATTCAATTTCCATAGAGACTCCTTTGGATTTTTATTTGATGCTTATTCCTTGACATTTTTTGCGCCTCCTTTGGCCTCTTTTTGCTTGTTCTTCCTCTGCGTTTTGGCCTTCTTCAAGTATTTGTTTGTTTTGACTTCAATTTCAAACACATTATGGCAACGGTTTCGAAGCATTTGGCTAAAGTGAATGCGGCACATATGTGAATTCCTGGATATTTTAGACCAAGAGTCATCAACGGAATTACAACAAAAGTGAAGCCCCCAAATTGGAGTCGAGTGTTGCCAGAGTTGAGGGGAGTTGTGAGGCGGGGTAGGGCGGTTGCCAGCCATATTTATGGCTTACCCCTTGTTATGCTAGGGAAAGAGAGATAGAAGGAGTGCAGGAGCAAGGGAGATAGAGAGACACTCATTTAGACAAACAATTATAGCCAAGTGCATGCTCACTTGTGTGGAAATATCTCATTTCATGTGGATATATTTGGGGGTCTGTTTTCCATCCCCCCATTTGCTCCTCATCCCTCGCTTTGGCTTCTATTAAATCAGTCTATAAATGTTGCCCAAATTGCTTTAATGTGCAGTGAAAGTTTAACTAACGACAGCGGGGACTACAACAATTACAACAGATGGAAGCGGAGGAAAAGTGTATGAAAATGAGCGAGGAAAAAGGGGGGAGTAAATAACAATAAAAACAAGAGCAAAACAGAAGCCAGACTACAGCTGTTGAAACATGACTTTGTGCTTGTTTAGAAATACTTGCAAAATATTATTGCAGCAGCAACAAGAAAATGCCACTGAAGTGGGCAGGAAAAAGGAAGCACCAAACGGTGGAAACTGATGTCAAAGACAAGGAACAATAAAGTTGTAAGAAGAAGCAAGAAGGCATTAGAATATTGGCTGAAAGTTAAACAGCAATAAGATGGAGTAAAGAGGGGAACAAGGAGTATAAAAAGCTGCTGCGGTTGAGCTAGTCCAACAAATGCAAGAGAGTAAAGTGAGGGGAATATAGGGGAAAAAGAAAGAATTAGGGAAGCAAATTCACCTCAACGCATTTAAATGACAATAGGTGGAAAGCGGAAGCAAGCGAAACCAGAAGATAACAAGAGAGAGAGCGGAAATTAATGACAAAAGCAGAGACAGCGAAAAGTTTAAAATTAATGCATGCCCAGGGTTGGAGTATTTGATGGGGATTACTAGAGAGATTCGTGCAGCATGAACAGGTGCTAATTAAAAATGTTGTCGTCGCCTCATTAAAGAAATTTGTAAATCAACCTGCAAATGACGCACGCAGCATGAGAAAAGTTAAGCCTATGCCTGAAAAGGCACATGATAAGGTAAAGGAGAAGGCAGTACAGAAAAGGTAAGGGAGAAGGGCAGTACAGAAATGTCCCCTTCTTTTGGGGGGGCAACTTGGGGCGGCACGTACGCTGTTAATGGATTTCCCACTGTTGTTCTTTTGATTAAAACGCATTATTTACATTTGCGACACAGCCAGAAAGGGGAAGAGGGGAGCAAAAGGGGGAAGAGGACGACAATTTAATGTCTGTGTCGGGCTTTAGGTCCTGAAGGCAACTTGCCGTTGGCAAAGGTTGACAAATTGCGCAGACGTCGCTTGATTTTTGTTCAGTTTTTCTTGAGTTTTCGTTCAGTTTTTGCATTTGCTTTTTCTTCTTTTTTTTTTTGGACCTGGACCAGGTTTGGATGCTGTCCTGTCGGAATAGTGGCAAACTACGGCGGATGCTTTTGTCTGCCATTACACTATTGATTGCTTCCTGTCAGCCGCAGAGAGAGACAAGCGGAAGTCGCCAACGGATGTTGCCTTTGTTGCCCTGTTACGATGTTAGCCAGTTATCCAGTTGGCCTGTGAGTTTGGCTCTCCGACATGGGCTTTGTGTGGAATTTGGCTAGCCACACTGCAGCACTTCACATAAGCAGCTTCCACTTCCACTTCCACTCTGTCTCCTCTTCCTCTTCCACTTCCACTTCCTCCCGTTTGACCATTCGCCCGCGGTTTTGTTTTTGCACTAACACTTGTGGTTGGTCTCTGTGTGTTGCCCATTGATTTCATTGCGGTCAAGTTTTGACCTAAAATGTGGGCCATTAGTCGCACTTTTGCTGTCTGCTTTTAGGGGTGAAGGGGCCAGGGGGCGTGCACTCAATGGGATTGACAACAACAATGAGCTGAAGGCAATGATTAGCACACATTAATTGCAAAGAAAAGTTCTATGACAGGCAGTGTTGCCAACTTCTGATCAGCAAAAATAGATATTTTTTAGTGGGAAAAATGTCAAAAGAAGCTATATTTTTACTGAAAAAAGTCTTAAAAAAAAGGTGTATTTTATATACACCCAAAAGTATTTCAAGAAACAACTTTAATTGTCCCTGAAACCAACATTAGTAGCTTTGGAATGTAATAAACTTTTTTGGAACGATTTGATAAACTATAAAATTGGTTGAATGGAACTAAATTTATTTTGAAATTAAATTTTAAATTAAATAGTTATTTATTATACTAACCACATATATTTAATATACATATATAAATAAGCTATATTTGAACTCAGTAATGCCTTTGTTAACTATTTTTTAATGTAGGTCAAAGTAAGAAAAATTAAAAAAAAATAAAGAAAAAGTGAAATTAATTTTTTCTTAACCCATTAATGGCTGCCCATAGATCGGCTGGTACGATTTTGACGAAATTTGGAAATGTGTGCCTAGTAGACCATAGAAGTTGAAGGAAACAAAAAAAAATGTTTATCTTCAAATTTAATTTTTTCGATTTCCATAAATTTTTCAGCTATTTTCTATTCAATCAATTTTATAGTTTATCGAATTGATCCAAAAACAGTTTATTACATTTCAAAGCTACCAATGTTGGTTTCAGGTACAAATAGAGTTGTTTCTTGAGTTACTTCTGGGTACTTAGAAATTAATATATATAAAAGCTTTTTTTAAAGACTTTTTTCAGCAAAAATAGCTATTTCTTTAGTGGGAAAAAAGTCAAAAGAAGCTATATTTTTACTGAAAAAAGTTTTTAAAAAAAGCTGTAATTTATATACACCCAAAAGTATTTCAAGAAACAACTTTAATTGTCCCTGAAACCAACATTAGTAGCTTTGAAATGTAATAAACTTTTTTTTGATCAATTCGAAAAACTATAAAATTGATTGAATAGAACTAAATTTATTTTGAAATTAATTATAAAATTAAATAGTTTTTAAATACACTTAGCATATATATTTTATATACATATATACATAATCTATTTTTGAACTAAATAATGCCTTTGTTAATTATTTTTATAATGAAATATAAGTAAGAAAAATTAAAGTGAAATTAATTTTTCCTTAATATTTATTAAAAAAAAGTCTTACGGGACTTTAAAGAAAGCTCATAGGCGTGTACCTATTATTTTGGCCTGTAGTGTATATTTATGTATATTTTAATTTTATTGAAATTTTCAAATATTTAATAAATTCATGAATTATACTAAATAAAAGAAGTATAAAATAAATTCTTTGACGGGAAAAAGCTAGCCTGTCAACACTGTCCATAAACTGGGTCAACTAAGCGAATTGTACTTTAATCATTTTATTCCCTTAATTATTTCACAAATTCAAGAAACACACAACAAACAAGCGCAACGCACAATTAAAATACAAGTTTTCGATGCGTTTAATTTGAACAAACAGCAGCAATTGAAATGCGATTATGGCTGACATGTAATCATTCAATATTCATGAGTGCACTCGTTGCACAGTATCACAGTATCAAGAATAACCATCAATCAAATGTAAATTGCCGTTGAGTCGTATTACGTTCCATATCAAATGTTCGGTATATTTCACACTAATTGCATCAAAGTGCAGACAGACAGTTGCGAGGAAATTGGAGTGGACGCCTGGCGGATATGCAACAAATTAACGACGAACGAGCGGACAACTATTGAGATATGAAAGTGTGTTACCTGAGCAGCGATAAATATATTAATCGAAATCGATTGAATATCGAAAATCAGTTGCAGCCAACTTAACGCTGACTCAAAAAAAATACCAAAGAAAGAGGATCACAAAATAAATGCAAAAATTCGAAATGATTTTAGCTTTGATTGCTGTGAGTATATGTTGTATTTATGTAAGTGCAACAGCAACAACATCAGAACACAAATTGAATTATAAACGTGCTGTGGCTCCTAACTTTTAATCTTCCACACACCGCACACAGAGAGAGCAGCGTGAAACGCCCCCTATGACACAGCGACACCTGGTGACTAATTTATGTTCATTAAGCAGGCGTTAAGTCGCCTTGAAAGCAGATGGCGTCGTCCTCTTTCTCCAGCTCTTCGTGGCCGCACATTTGCATATATTTAGGGCGAACGCGGGGGGGAAGTCGCCACGCAATTGCCGAAAGCAGGCGAACAACACAGACACACACACACACACACACACACACACACCCACAGCTGTTAACCAGGCCTGTGCCGAGGTGACAAACCAAAATGTGTAGTGTCATGTAATTTTGTTGCCGCTGCCGCGCCCTCTGTCGGGCAGATTAGTATGCAAATACATTGTAGAATGGGAGTGAGCGAGCAGGAAGAGTGAACAGAGATTACGCGCGAGACGGAAACAAGCGGCAAAAGATGGTGCAAAAACAGCAGCAGCGGCAGCAACAACAACAAAAAGAAACAGTAGCAGACACAAAAAATCAATTTACAAAACGCTCTTTACTCCTATGCCTCTCTCTTTCGCACATTCTCTAATTTGTGTGTAGTGCATTTTCGTGTCGCATGTCCGGAAATGGCGAGAATTAAAGCAAAAGTAAAGAAAAGTGAAGCTTAACCAGCAACACACACATACAGTATGCTAAGTAATTATTTTGACATATATTTTATTTGGCAACAAAAATGCAGTCAAACTTCCCTAACTCGAATCACCATAATCCAGGAAAAAAGTTCGAGTTAGGGAGACTTCGAGTTAGGGAATTTTTTTTTTTGTGTTTTAAAAGAAACTACAAATGCATTCAATCATAAATACATTTCAAATTTCAAATTTTTCTTGTTATTTTCAACAAAAAAGGCTTCGAGTTTGTTCAAGACCTGTTAATATTCCTCGTTTTCCCCAAAAAAGAAGTTCCCGATTCCAATGTCATCATAATTAACATTTCATTTTTTAATATAATGAAAAATGTTTTTGCTGACATACCACATTTTTCAGTAATTTTAATTAATTTGGTCTACTTTCAAATTCCTTAATTTCTAATAAGTTTGAATATTTCTTTAAACATTTTAGTACACTGATGCGCTGACAAAGAAGTACATTTCGATCATCTTTTCTATAGCAATTTCACAAGCCTAAATAATTTTTGATGCAATATTCTACCATATACGTATACCATCTCCATTTGTTAATGTACATCAATATTTCATATCCAAACGAGCCGGTAACAGAAGCATATAACAGAAACGAAAAAAAAATTCAACCTTTATTGGAGATTTTCCCGAAAAATTCGACTTACAGAAGTACGGGCCAATATTTTTGTTCGAGTTACGGAGAAATTCGACTTATGGAAGTTCGAGTTAGGGAAGGCGATTTGTATGAAATTTGCTCAGTAAACGCTATTGCCACTCGATTTTGTTCGAGTTAGAGAAAATTCGAGTTAGGGAAGTTCGAGTTAGGGAAGTTCGACTGTATTTTATTTGACAACAAAAATAACTTTTCTTGGCTTTTTTGGCCCTAACTATTTTAAAAGTAAAAAACAAAATTGAAAAATATTTAGTCCTTGTCACAACAATTACGCGACATACTGTACAAACAGACACTGGCAGACCATGAGCTGTGGTAATCAGCTTGAGAGCTTTGGTGCCCCGAAACCCATTTGCCCATTTGCCATTTGCTGGTTCGCATAAAAACTCGCGTAAATCCCATCAAATCTATCAAAATCATTTACGCAAATCGCACCACCAATATAATTGGAACTCAGGCTTCATCAGTTTCGGCTGCATTGGATTTGCGATCCAATTAAAGGGGAGCTGGCTGCTGCAAAACTTTATTAAAAGCCAGCAAAATTGTTCGCACCCGAAAAATGGCGTCAAACTGACAGCGATAGCGACAGCAACAGCTTAGGCCACCAACTCCACGACGTCAGACAGAGACGTACATACAGCCAGGCTGGCAGTCAGTCAATTGTAGTTGTAGTTTCGCTGGCTGTTGCTCAAAGTTTTAATTACATGTTCGTTGTGCCGAGACTGGGGAATTGAGAACGGAGTATTGGGGATTGTGGATTGTGAGTTGGGGAATTGCCTGCAGGTACAAGGGCAGCAACATTTTCGGCGTGCCAAAACAGCAGTCGAAGTTACGCCTGTTGGCCTTGGCTTTTGTTCCACCTTCTCCGCTCACACTCTCTCATTTTGCACTCTCTTACTCTCTCTCCCTCGATTCACGCTCTCTCGGCTGGGCAGTCAGTCCTTGTCTATCGTTGTTGTTGTAGTTGCTGCAGCTGGTAGCTGCATGCAAAAGTGCCGTTGTTTCGTATTTACTTGGCGACAAAGATTTATCACCCCGAGCAGACGCACAACAACAAAAAGAACAGCAGAGACAGCAAGTCAGTGACGAGGGCTGCTTTAAGAGTTGTGTGTAGCGTTTATGATGTCATTTATAAATTGATACTAATGCTGTAGGTAAGTTATTTTAGTTTAACTTTCAAAAATAAAATACTTTGTTTATCCAATGACAAACAAAATGGTTAATGCAAAGCGTTAAAACATTATTTATCAATTTTGGTAATAACTTTCCAATTTCACAATACTTCATTCATAACTTAGAAAGTCTTTGGTCAACCCACTGAAAATTCACCACGCTATCTGTTGCCGTTGCAGTTTTGTGGGGGGTATTGGCTGCTTGTGGATCGTGGGTGGATGTCAAGTAGGTGGCTGAGTGGTTTGCTGTCTGGTTGCGTCCCACTTCCACTTGCAGCCGAATGGGCTGACGGAGTGTGTGCGGGGGAGGGAGAGGGGAATGTGCGCGGTTTGTCAGCTTGCCGTCGCTGATGATGGAGTGCGGCATTGTTGCATTTTAATTGAAATTTCTTTGTAAACTTGGCAGCAACAACAACAACGAGACTAACGAGCGAGAGAGAGCGGAACGACAACAACAACAACGTGTCGCCTGCAATCAAAAAACAAACGACACGAGAGAACAACGTGAACAACGTCAAAGTAGCAATAATAATGAATGAATAAAACGTACAACAGCAACAACAACAACAGCAGCAACTACAACCGCAGTTACAGCGACAACAACAACAACAAGAATTGTTTTTATTGCTGTGCTTTTTTTGTTGTTTTTGGGGACAGTCGATGTTTTTGGGGGCCAGCAACAATTTTTGCGGCACAACGCAAATATAATAATAAATTTTGCATATTGCTGCTGCTTCAGCTATTTATTATTTTTCATAAATGAAACTGTTGTCAATGGGCTTCTGTTGTTGTTTTTGTTGTTGCTGCTGCTGTTGCTGTTTTTGTTGTCGCTTCCCGGTTGTCAGCCCAGTAGGCAAAGAGAACAAAGGCTGATGGGTTTGTGGGAACTTGTATAGATCTCAAAAGAAATGTTTCTTTTCAAAATTAATTATATTAAAAAAAAAAACAAGTGGGAAAAGTTTTAGTCAAGCTCCCGACTTAAGGATACCCGTTACTTATTAAAATAAATTTAAAATATTTTTTATTGCATGGTTTTGGGCACTTACATTGCATAAAAACTTAAATCGGCCATTACCAACTTTCTATTTGTCCGATCTTGTTGCGTTTAAGTAGGATGATGGTTAATAATAGTAGTTAACTTTAATTAGTAAAAAAATTATAATATCTTGAAAACTGTGCGTGTGATGGCTTTTCGCGATTTGCGGAGACGGAAAGGGGCGTGGCAAAAATTTGAAACAAACTCGACCTGCGTGGGGCTTATAGAAGTCTGTGTGCCAAATTTGGTTGCTCTAGCTCTTATAGTCTCTGAGATCTAGACTATATCGACTCGGCTGTTGATGCTGATCAAGAATATATATACTTTATAGAGTCGGAGATGCTTCCTTCTTCCTATTACACACATTGCAACGAATACAATATACCCTTTTACTTATTTTTTAAGTAACGGCTATAAAAATCTAGTAATAACTGTAATTTCAAACTTACAGTCATGAAATTTGACACAAGAAATGTGTGAATATTAGCGGACATTTCCCTCAAATTTTATTTTGATCGGCTGGTAAAGAGAAATGATGATAATCTCAATTATTATTATACAGTCGAACTTCCCCAACTCGAATCATCATTATCCGAGTAAAAGTTCGAGTTAGGGAGACTTCGAGTTAGCGAAGCAGAATTGTATGAAATTTGCTCGCTATTGCCACTCGATTTTGTTCGAGTTAGGGAAGTTCGAGCTAGGGAAGTTCGACTGTATTTGTTTTTAATTTTTTATTTTATTTTCTTACTTACTTAATTGTTTTTTATTTTAATTTTTTATAATTATTTTATTGTGATTAATACATATTTTCTTTAAGAGTTTTGTTTTAATTTTTTACGTTTTTTTTAATGTTTAACTCATTTATGCTTTGAATTTACATGTACTGGGCATTTAACAGTCGATCAGCTCTCGCTTTGGCACTCTTGCTTGTTTGGTTTGTGTCACCGCTTTATTGTTTTACCACCCACCGACTGGCATTGCGGTCACTTTATTGTTTGCCGGATATGGCCAAGAGTTGCCCGTTACCAGTTGGCAGTTGGAAAAGTGGCCAAGAGCTGCAGAGCCGTCGGCTGCAGGGCTGATGGGCTGACTGGCTGCCTGGCAAACCACGTAATTTGCCGTCTGATGAAGATTTACGACATGAAAGCCACAAAATAAACGCCAAAATACAAAGCACATAAAGCACACAAAAAGCCAATAGACTGAGAGGAGGAGAAGTAGGAGGAGGAAGAGTGTCTACACCTCCAGCTACCAATGCTTCCCTCTCCTAACTTGCCACATGATGGATGCACAGTGGCGACCAAGACCAACAAGAAGATAACCCTACACTCTGGACGTCCCTCAAGTAGGCTCCGTTTATGTAAATTAAGCAGATTTGTCTCGTGTTTATTAGCCAAGATGTAGCCAAAGTTGGCCATAACTCACACGCAGCCAAAGCCAGCCAACTGGACCCAGGAGACAGTTCCAGTTACTTTCTCCAGATGAGGCCTGCTTCTTATGAAAACAAATTGAGCCTCCATCAAATGAGTGGGCGTGAATGGGACTTGAATACGCCCCCTTGCCCAGACCAGGCTAAACAAAGCACACATATGATGTAGCCAAATATCTGCTCTTTATTGGATAGAGGAAGATGGAATCCCTTCCAGATCCTAGCCCACATTCTCTGGCTTATGAATACTACTTTGGCTGCTGTCCAATAAATAATTCATGCTGCAACTAAGATGTCTGCACGGAAATGCCGCCCAGCTGAGCCTTGGAGTGGGCGTGGTCCATACGGATATGAATGATTGTGGGTGCAGATGCGTAAAGGGAAGGGGGTTGGGAAAGGGGATAAGGATAAGGATGCGGATGCAGTCGAAAAGCGGAAATGTGCATTGCAATTCACGAGACCAAATGAACGGTTTAATGTGCTCGAGAATCCTCTTCCCACCTAATTGGATAAGGGACGACACATGTTTCGGACTCATGAGCCAGACAATCGGGAGATGAGTTAACTGTGGGTTCAGTTTGGTAGCCAAAATATTGAATAAGAGTTATGAGTTTTGATAAAACGAATCTAAGGAAAACTGTATGGATGAGTGAGAAATACTGGATATCCTCTTTATAAATGTGGAAACAAAATAGACAGGATAAACTTTAAATCTTAGTTCAAATCAAAAACATTAATTTAAGCTCTTACTTTTAATGTAAAATAACAAAATTATGTAATTATTAAATATATATTTTCATTTAAGTATCATGGAAATGTTTCTATTGGTTTTTCTAATTTCAAAATTAAAAAGCTATGGGACCTCAAAGTTTTCGAGAGAAAAAAAGTAAAGGGTATGGAAAAATTTATAAATTTTGGAAAAAAATTCAACTTTTCCAATTAATAAAATTTTGATGCAGATACCAATTACGGAAAAAAAACAATGATAAAATTGACATTCCGCATTAGTTAAATTTTGACAGAGTTATGGGAAATCAAAGTTTTTGAAAAAATAAAAATCAATTTTAGCTCTTATTTTCAAATGTAAAATAACAAAATCATGTAATTATTTAATATAAATTTTCATTTTAATATCATGAATATGTTTCTATTGTTTTATGTACATATATAACTTTATTTAATGAAAAAAGTCTATTTTTAATTATATGATTTAAATAAAAAATTAATAGGGAGCTACATTTTATAACTTTTATTTTTACATAAAAAATGCTTCTCATCATTACAATCGGATAATAAACGCAGTAGTTACTCAAAACATTGAAACATGATAGGGCGCCATCTAGCGTTTATAGCTTGCAAAGTGATTGCACTTCTGCTTGAAGTAAATGAGTTATGTATGTATGTATGTGTATATCTGTGTAGCAAATGCGTTTTTTAAATTGCTAACATAATAATCTTTATTCAGAATTAATCACTTAAATTACATTTAAAGAAATTGTATATGTTGTCGAGCAAGATGAATTTATACTGGTAATTTGACGTGCGCCCCGAAAAAGAGAGCTCGTCAAACGAATACATCACCAGTGTGTGGTCATTTCATTTATATTGTATTGCTGTCCCACTATGCTTAACATAGTTGGGTATGTTAAGCGCTCAATCTATGTTATGTTGCGCTCAATTTATGTTAACGCTCTCTCACTCTCTGCGCTCTAAGCGTACGAGAGCCCAAATGAAGCTGCGTGGGCAGCAATAAAGCACTTGAAATTGTACATCTGAAATCGATCGCACGCGAGTCATTATTATTTCCACCAAGTTTGTTGTTGTGTTGCCTGGCGGCAACTTTATTTCTTTTACATTTAGCATCGGCTAAACATTTTGGCGCCCCCGGGTGGACTTGGATTTGGACTTTGGCGTGGATTTGGATTTTTGGATTTGACTTCGTTTTGGATTTGACGCATTGGTTGCTGATTGACTGGACTGGATTAGGATTTGGCTTGGATTTCGATTTTGGATTTTGTTTCGATTTGGATACGATGAACGGCTGCTGTTGCACTCGGCACACAGTTTGTGGTCAGGTATCAAATTAAATATTAAATCAAAATATCCAAGTGACCCGTATCTGGTGATGTATGTACATATGTAAATTGTACATACATATCAGAAAACCATCGTCAAACAATATTAATAAATTTAAAGTGATTTCAATTTAATCAAACAGAAAATTTATTAAATTTTATATATACATACATATATATTTGTAACATATAAAAGTGCAAAAACATACATATTCGCATATACATATATAGACCCGAAATACATAGTGCATAATAACGGCGTCACCGTTGCTCATCGTTGGCGTTATTTGCGTTTGGCTTCTCTTTGTGCGTGCATTCGTCGGTTTAGAAGCGCGAAAGACATACATACATACACATATACGGCGAGAGTATGAGCAGCGTCGCTTGCTGCTGAGTGTTGTTATTGTTGCAATTTCGGCTTCTCTTTGTGCTTGTGTTTGGCGCGTGAGCTGAAACGCTTGCAGTGACATACATACAAACATACACAGCAAGCAGCTGAGCAGTGTCGACTGCTGCTGATTGTTGTTGTTGTCAATTTTGGTCATTGGTCTTGTGCATGCATTCGGCGTTGGAAGTGAAGCATACAGACGCGCAGCGCACACACATACACGGCAAACGTTTTAAGCTGCGTCGACTGCAGCTGATTTGTTGTTGCTCTCAGTTTCTCTTGTCTTTTGTGCGTGAGTTCTTTGGTTTGATATAAGCGTTGCATTGGCACAGTGGTAACTGAGTGTCATAATTCGAGTAAAAAAAACTTGTAATATTTTAAATGTTGTGAAGCGCTACATGAACACACCCACACAGAGATACATATATATGTATATATATACAACGGAAAGCATCATTGGCAGTGTCGACTGCTGTTCATTTGTTTGTGTTTGCATTTCGGTCATCTCTTTTGCGCGTGCATTTGTTGCTCAAGTATAGGCTTTGAACAGGCACAGTGGTTGCAGGTTATTGAAATTCGAATAAAAATACTTGCAATATTTTGAATTAGTTTCTTTGGAAATAAATTATCGTAATTAGATTTCTGTAATTCTTCTGTGTAATAATTGAACATATTTGTGATAATGCCTCCTAAAAGCCAAAGACGCGGTGGTCACAACGTTTCACTTGCTGGTCAGGAGGATCAAGTAGATCTTGTGTATCAACTTGAGGTGCTCGTGTTAAGCATTACTCGTCTTAAAGAATCGCTCCAGGAGCGTACCGCGCCTTTCGACCCGTATGAACTAGAATGTCGGACGGAGATTTTAAATCGTTATGTTGATGAGGCATTTAAAATACAGTGGGAAGTCGACAAAATAAATCCTGCTTTAGCGTCTCGTTCGGATTTAGAGGAGCTTTGTGTGTCTACCAAGGTTCTGTTGCGGTCTTTAGGAGTGGTACCGAAGTCGCAGCCTTGTGCTAATTCCACAATTGTAGGATCGGTAGGACATCATCGAAAGCTGCCTTATATGAAACTGCCTAAATTCAGCGGAGAGTATTCAGAATATAAAAACTTTATTGGACTGTTTACTAGTTTGGTTGACAACGAGGATTCATTGTCAAATGTGGAAAAGTTCAACCACTTGTTGTCATGCCTGGAGAAGGACGCTCTGGGAACAGTAAAGGCATTCCAAGTGAATGACAGGAATTACCCGAAGGCATTAGACGCGCTAAATAGAGTGTATGATAATGAATGTTTAATTTTCTTTGAAAGCATTTCCAAATTGTTCGATTTGCCGAAGATGAAAGGGCCTTCAGCATCGTCACTGAGGTCACTTGTTGACACGGTGTCAGCAATTTATGATTCACTGCTGTCGTTAGGAGATGATAAAAAGATCGCGAATGCAATGCTTATTCACATCGTGATGAATAAGGTTGATTCGGACACGCGCTTGAAATGGGAAGAAACGCTGGATTATACAAGAATCCCGCTCTGGAAAAATTGCGAAGAAAGTCTAAATAGGCGTTTTCAGCACCTGTGTGCACAGGAGGCAACTTCCAGTCGCGTTAAACCCAATAGGCCTGATCGTGAAACCACGGTTCGGCGAGGGTCCAAGACTGCGTTGTCTGTGGCTCAAACAGAGCAAGCGTCCGATCCGAAATGCGCGTATTGTAAAGCGAGCAACCATTCAATACATTCTTGTCCGTCCTTCGAGTCGCTGCCCTTTATAAGCCGTTTTAAATTCGTCAAAAGTTTCCCATTGTGTCTCAATTGCCTGAAAAAAGGCCATAATGTATCTGTGTGCAAGTCAGCACATTGTAGAGTTTGCTCGAAACCGCATCATACGTTGCTGCATAAATTTGTGCCAGAATCTTCAGCATTGGTAGCACCGCTTCAGCACGAGCGAGGTCCAGAGACAGATTCCTCGTCTCAGAGTCCTCCAGCGTCTTGCAATCATATGTTCGGCAAGAAGTCTGAGCAGGTGATATTGGCAACGGCGCTTGTGAAGGTTAAGGGACGAGGTGGGTCTTATCATTTGGCACGAGTTCTACTAGATTCTGGAGCACAGGTCAATTTTGTAACTGAGGAGTTGGCCAATTCATTAAAATTACCAAAGTTGAGGAAAGAAATTCGAGTTTTGGGCATAGGAAATTTGAGCTCGTCTAGTCAGCACAAGGTTGAAACGTCGGTGGCATCCCGAGTAGGCACTTTTGAAATGAGTGCAGAATTCAGTGTTCTCAAAACAATTTCGTCGTATCAGCCAGAAAGAGCTATTGCTCCAAATGAGGTGGACATTCCAGAGGATCTACAACTAGCAGATCCATTATATTATAAACCCCAGAGAGTAGATATGCTACTGGGAGCAGAAGCATTTTATGACTTCTTGATAGACGGATGTATTAAGCCCAAAGGTGGTGGGCCCACTTTGAAGAACACTGTGTTTGGCTGGATAGTGTCAGGTCGTTATAAGTCAATAGAAAATTCGACTGATGAAGGCCACTGCTCTTGTAAGCTTAAATCAAGAGCCATGTCAAATTGACACTATAGTTCGAAAGTTTTGGGAGTTGGAAGATATTCCAAATGCACCTGATTCAACAATCTATACCCCAGAACAATTGCTTTGCGAGAAGTCTTTTGTACAGACTATTGCTCGATTGCCCTCGGGTCGGTTTAGTGTTTCTTTGCCATTCAAATCGAGCCCTAACGAATTGGGATCGTCTTTCGAAACTGCAAGAAGACGCTTTGTAAGTCTGGAACGAAGGCTGTTGCGACAGCCAGAAGTTCGGTCAATGTATATGTCATTCATGCAGGAATCATTACGTTGGGCCATATGACACAAACCGACAGTAATATCCCGAGAGAGCCGCATTACTTTATTCCTCATCAATGCGTGCTAAGACCGCAAAGCACTAGCACTAAACTCCGCGTAGTATTTGACGCGTCGAGTAAGTCATCATCTCAGGTATCGCTAAATGACTTGTTAATGATTGGGCCAACAATACAGCCATGTTTATACTCCACATTGTTGAGATTTAGGTTTCGCACATACGCACTTACGGCTGATATAACCAAGATGTACCGTCAAATTGAAATTGACGAGAATCAGAGACAATTTCAGCTGATTGTATGGAGAGAGCATCCCACGGATCCGTTGCGGATATATAAGCTAAACACAGTCACATATGGAACAGCCTCAGCTCCATTCTTGGCGATCAGGTGCTTAAAGCAGCTAAGTGACTTGTGTGCAAAATCACATCCTGTTGCGTCGCGCGTACTGTCGCAGGATTTCTACGTTGATGATTTACTGACAGGAGCCGATTCTATGAAAGAGTTGGATTTAATGCGCAGACAGTTGGTAGAGACGTTGGACTCCGCTGGATTCACCCTGGCAAAATGGGCTTCTAATAGCACGTTGAGGCCACTAGATTCCCACGATGATGCAGTCGCTCTTGGAGAGCATGGAGATACCAAAACTCTAGGGCTTATTTGGAATCCCAGAGCAGACTTATTTAAATATTCGTTGCAAGAGGTCGAACAAACCGAGAATCCCACGAAAAGGTCAATTGTTTCCTTTACAGCCCGATTGTATGATCCTCTTGGTCTGCTTAGCCCAATCATAACAAAGGCCAAAATTCTCATTCAGGAGATATGGTTGCTTAAGCTTGATTGGGATGACTCTATTCCCGAAGAGCTTTGCCTGCAGTATCAAGAGGTACTTAGCTGTTTTTCGAATTTGGACGTAGTCGCAGTCCCACGGTACGTTGGAGTTTCAAAACTAACAGCGTGTCAGATACATGGATTGCGATGCCATCCGAGCGTAGGTTGTTGTGCTATCATGTGCGGGCGAATCTGGGTACAGGATGATCTCGGTACACTTGTTGACTGCGAAATCAAAAGTGGCACCGCTAAAAACCAAGTCCATTCCCAGACTTGAGCTGTGTGCTGCACATCTACTAGCCAACTTGTGGCAGAAAGTGCGCAAACAGATTGACTTCCCAGTAGAAAGAGTCGTGTTTTGGTCAGACTCCGAAGTAGTGTTGCACTGGTTGCAACAACACCCATCAACTATGAACACATTTGTTGCAAATCGAGTAGCGGATATTCAGGAAAGTACTCCAGAAGTTGACTGGCGTCACGTTCCAACGAAGGAAAATCCCGCTGATTTGGTATCTCGAGGATGTACAATTGACGAGCTGAATGCGTCGTTTTGGTTCAAAGGACCAGATTTTTTAGCAAAGGGCTCAAATGAGTGGCCTAAAAATCCTCATTTCAGCCTGTCACCAGATAATTCAAGATTGGAGAAGCGGAAAGTTGCTACTGTCTTCACCGCGGCCGATGTGTCACCCAATCCAATCGTAGAATTAGTCGAAAGCTGTTCCTCATATTGTAAAATATTGCGTATTATTGCTTACATTCTTCGCTTTGTCTGGTGTATTACTAATCGTAAAAGGAGTTCTGAATTCTCATCTTTAGTTGTCGGCGTCCAGGAATTGGAAGTGCATTTTTGACTGTCGTAAGCATTGTGCAGCAGGACAAGTACTGTGACGAAATAAAGAAGATACAGAAATCTATTGCACTTCAGCCGTCACTACAGAAGCTGACGCCATTCGTGGATACGTATTTGGACAAAAATCGGAAAATGACGCTGTTGCGAGTAGGCGGTCGTTTACTCAACGCTCCATTGTCACATCAGGCCAAGTTCCCGTTGATAATGCCAAAAGGATGCCGGTTCGTCACCCTGTATTTGGAACACTTGCACAGGAGCAATTGTCATGCAGGCCCACGTGTTCTGGTTGGACTGCTTAGACAAAAAATCTGGCTGGTAAACGCACGCGAGACTTGTGGATCGGTTGTCCGGAAATGTATTCGGTGTTTTCGGTACAAACCGCGATTGGCAGCCCAAATCATGGGAAACTTGCCCACTGATCGAGTAAATGGGCAACACCCATTCGAAGTCAGTGGAGTCGACTTTTGTGGACCTATTAAAATGTCGTTAAAAATACGCGGCAAGCCGCCTGTTAAAGTATTTCTTGCTGTGTTCGTCTGCTTTTTGTCCAAAGCTGTCCATTTAGAAATTGTGAGCGATCTAACCTCAAGTTCTTTTATTATGTGTTTGTCTAGGTTTCTTGCCCGTCGAGGACCCGTCATCCGGTTGCATTGCGACAATGCCACGAATTTTGTGGGTGCTGCTCGAGAGCTGAAGGAGTTTGCGAGCCACTTCATCAAACACGGCAATGCCATGGTGGAGTTTGCCGCACAGCGTGGGACGGAGTTTGCGTTCATCCCTCCACGAGCGCCGCATTTTGGAGGCCTATGGGAGGCCGCGGTGAAGGCAGCGAAGCACCATCTGCTGCGGGCCATAGGCGGCGTGATCCTCGCAACGGACGAGTTGCAAACCGTGGTGGTCGAGGTAGAGGCCGTACTCAATTCCCGGCCAATCGTGGCCGACAGCACCAATCCCAACGACGTGGAGGCCATCACGCCAGCGCATCTGCTGGTAGGCAGAACGCTCGCAACGCTGCCGCCCGCGTCCGTTCATCTCGAGGACGACAGCAAGCTGTGCTACTTGCGCAGATGGCGGCTCGTGTCCGCAGTCAAGGAGAGATTCTGGGCGAGCTGGTCGCGAGATTACCTCCTCGGACTGCAGCAGAAACACCGATGGACACGGGAGGAGCAGAATCTGGAGGTAGACGCAGTCGTTCTCATACACGAGGACAACGTGCCATCGCAGAATTGGCTGCTAGGCGTAGTGACGGACGTCGTCAAAGGAGCAGACGGGAAAGTTCGAGTAGCCGTGGTTAAGACGAAATCTGGAGTCTACAAACGCGCCATTCATCGGTTGGCGCCGTTACCAAAGGCTTGAAGCCTGCGGCATTCAACGCGGCCGATGTGTAGTCATTTCCCATAATATATATTTTGTATTGCTGTCCCACTATGCTTAACATAGTTGGGTATGTTAAGCGCTCAATCTATGTTATGTTGCGCTCAATTTATGTTACGCTCTCTCACTCTCTGCGCTCTAAGCGTACGAGAGCCCAAATGAAGCTGCGTGGGCAGCAATAAAGCACTTGAAATTGTACATCTGAAATCGATCGCACGCGAGTTATTTTTATTTTCCACCAATTTGTTGTTGTGTTGCCTAGCGGCAACTTTATTTCTTTAACATTTAGCATCGGCTAAACAACCAGTATAAATTCATCTTGATCGCAGTCAGAGAGAAGTAAGTCGATTGATATTGTATATCGAATCGCATCTTATCGATTATTGAGGTTTGGTATTTTTCCAACAGATGTCGTAATGCCAGACCGCCACATCTGAGTGTGTTACAGGCGCCATCTGGCGTATGTAATTGTTATTTTGCTGCAACTGTCAAAGACTCGAAGAATTAGAAATTGTTCAATGGAAATTATTTAAAATAAAGGGTTGACTGTAAAGTAGAAGTATTTTTTATTTATTATCACACCATGGTAATTGGCTATCTACATTCCTACACTCTAGGATGTGTCTATAACGTAGTTAAAACAGGAGATCGATCGATATTTTAACATTTGGCTAGTTTCAATTACAGTTGATAAATTTGAGCAACTTGAGAGAGTGCGAGAGAGAGGCAGAGAGTAAATTCCATGAGGTAAAAAAGGGGAATCCCCTGAAAGGACTATTGCAGCTTGGTGAAGACATGTCTGACATGGTTCTTGTACAGCATCAGGGACACGTTGACCAGGAACGGAGCTGCCAGCCAGAAGAGGCGTGTGCCAATGCCCGTCGCCTCGCGATGAAAGATGCCAGAGGCGGCGCCACGCCCCGTATTGCAAAAGGACTCCTCGCAGCAGGATGTGCAGGCATAGAGCTTGGTGCGCTCGCCAATGATGATGCAGCCGGGCTCACAGTTGGCCGTGCAGCGCCGGTCCAGGGACCACATCTTGGGCGAACTGGTCGAGTTCTCCGTGCTCGTGGTGTACGAGAATCGCTTGACCTGCAAAGGACTCGCCTGGATTACACTGATAAAAAAAAGGATCTAAAATCAAGATTTTGGTCTCAGAACTAAGAATATTGGTCTAAAAAATGCGTCGAGAACATGAAAATCTTGAAGTCAGAAAACACATCTTGATTCCAAGAACAATTCTTATATTTTCAAGACCACAAATCTTATTATAAGAATAAAACTTATTATTTTTTTTTAAGATTATGTGTTCTTATTTTAAGACCAAACAAATTTTGAATTCTCAAGACAAAAACTCTCAAATTAAGATTAAGCTTCTTAACAATTTAAGAAGCATGAAGTAAGTTTTAGTTAACTTGATTTCTAGTCTGAATTATTGGCCTCAAGAAGTTAAAAACTTATAAGATTTGTGTTCTTATTTTAAAAGAAAAAGATCTAAGATATTTATTCTTATATTAAGAACTTAATCTTTTTTAGAATAATATTCTTAGTCTTAGTAATTTGGTCTTAAAATGGGCCAATATTAAGAACAAAATATTTAAATTTGAGAATTTTATTCTTATATTAAGAACTTACGATTTTCAAGATTAATATTCTTAGTTTTAGTAATTTGGTCTTAAAATATTCTTATTTCAAGAACAAAATAATTAAGATGAATGTTCTTGATTTTAGAAAGTGGTCTTTTTTTTTCAGTGTACGCTTTGCGTTGGAATCTCCACTCACCATGCAGATGAACTCCTCGCCCTGGCACTTCTTCATCAGCGCCGTGTCGTTGCGCACCACGACATCCACACAGGCCTGGCCGTCGTCCATGGTATCGCAGGCATAGCACCACAGCTTGTTCACCCGCTCAATGGCCGCCGCCGTGCGATGATGAATGCCGCTGGTCAAAGAATTGCTCAAGCTGCCGCCTGAACTTGGCCCCGATCCGCCGCCGCCGCCGCCTCCAGGCGAACTGGTGCCCGTGCCAGTTACTGTTCAAGATTCATTTATTGATTTTCCACTCCAAGGTCGCTCACTTACCGTTATTGATGCACGCGGTGAACACAATGGAGCACGAAGTCAACACAAAGTAGGCGAGTGTCAGCAGAGCTCTGGACATGATTGGGCTAATCTGCTGTCTACTAGCCAGCCAAACTAACAGACAAACAGTTGCTGATTCAAATCCAATGCGAACCTGACGCTGAGCACCTTTGTTTATACGCCAACGAATGTCAGAAGAGACGCAGACGCCGAGGACATGCGCACTGCGCAGTGTCCTTCGACAGACTGAAATCTCTGTTAACGTGAGCTCAACAGTTAACATTATTATTATTCTTCATCACATGTTAACATTACATAGCCTGCAAATCAGTGATGCCAAGTATTTTCCGGAAAAGAAGACAAAACGGCCAAAGAAAACAGGGAAAAAAGCTGAAAAACTAATAACAAGACAGAAAAATTGTCAAACGTTTGTTTTCTATTTTTTATATAATTTAAACGTTTTAAAGCATCTTCAATGATTTTTTTTCGTAATTTTCTTTGTCATTGAACTTTGCACATGGTGTCTATCATATTTAGGTATTTGCCAGGTAATTTATTCCGAATCTGCAGAAGATAAGACATACATATGCATTAAAAAGTTCCAAACTTGGCAGTATAGAATCCTTTTTGGATTTAATTTAGTTGATTGTAAAAAAAAGACAGATTTTCAAATAGATGTTTGAGATTTTTCCCGGCTGAAGCAGTTAAAAATCAGTCAAATCTTTTCGACGAAAAAGCCAAAATGGCATCACTGCTTTTAACGCGCGCTCAACAGTTAACCTAATTCTTCTTTATATATTAACATTGCGTCGCCTGCAAATCGATACATTAATGTTAACTTAACATTTACCTCGAGGCATATCGATAAATCATCAATATCAATAAAGCATAGTACGCTCTAGCCGAAAATATTTTTGCAAGGCCAAAACTCCATATAAAAAAAGGGTTGCAAACATGCTCGAAATTATTTTGTAAGGCCATTTCTAAACGTATGTACGCTGTACCTAAATATGGGCAGCTCAGAATATTTTCTGACATTTTACAACACTGTTTGGTCAACAGATGGCAGCTTTATTTTGACCTTTCAAAACAACGATTCAATCGATGTTTTGAAAGGTCAAAATTTTTTGAACAGAAATGGCGACCAACAAGCAGCAAAATAAAAGCCGAATTGAGATCTTTGAACACAAAGAGCGAATTAGACTGATTGAAAAGGTGCAACAGAGGCCAATATTGTGAGATTTGACCGAAAAAAAAACATATTGACTTGATTTTTATAATCAATAATTTTTAGTTTAATAAATAGGGTATTAGTCGCTGCCACTTCTCAAATCATGTCTATTTGGTAAATTTTCTCTATTTTGTTGTGCTCTATGTTATTTATTTGTTTTGTTTATTTGTTGTGCACAGCTGACGCAACAGTGTGACCACAGCAGCAAAAGACCAACAATCTCTCAACTTTTTAGTGATTTTTGGTATTATGCTGTCACACTGAAGTTTGTAAGGCCGGACTTCAAAACATCGAACATTTCGAGCGTCCAAAATGTTTTCAGCTAGAGCGTACTACGCTTAATACATAACATTATGTTAAATGTACAACATTCAGAAGCTCAATGCTACAACACTCTTGATTTGAATTTGAATATTTATTTCGTTAAACAGAGAAATTTTGATAAATGCAACAGCAACAAAGTAAACCATTAGTAAAGTCGCAGATACTGCAGGGCCTGGCGACTCTGCATCGGATACAGCTCGCCGATGTTGTACATGAGATCGACGATGTGCGTGGGCCGCAGCATGCGCCAGGGCATGAACTTGAGCGTCTTCTTGTCGCAGTGCACGTCCTTCTCCAGCTCGAGGGGCAGCGGCACCTCGTTGTACAGCATGCGACCGTCGACGCTGCGCTGCAGGGTGCAGGGCAAGCCGATCTGGTCGGCGAAGCACTTGAAGAGTATCGCCCGCTCGAACTGACACCCGCTGCGCACCTCGCCGAGCGGAATGAAGTTGGTGTGGTAGACGTAGCGCAGCTCCTCCAGGTGACAGCGCACCGTGTGGCGCGAGCACTCCTCGGTGGTGTTCAGGTCCAGGATCTTGATGTTCTCGCACATCACGCCGTTGACGGCCTCGGCGATGATCCGGCAGCGCTTGGCCACGTTCTCAAAGTCAATGCTGCGCCGGATTCGGTCGGGATTCTCCACCAAGCCATGTAACTGTTAAATTATGCGTGATTGATTTTCGAGTATAATTAGAAATAAATTGAAATATATTGAGATACTCGTATATGTAAATAACTGAATATAATAATATTAAATACTAATATCAAAGTAGGGACCGTAGCTGTTATAGAATTTAAAATAAAAATTGCAAATAAACAATTATTTTTAAATTTGTATTTTAAAGATACGAAATAACATTTTTTTTTTTAAGTTGTAATTAAAAAGGCAAAAATAATCATTGTAATTCAATTTTTAATTAATAGTTGTGAATTACAACCTTTTTCTGAGTTTTTAATTAAAAATAAAAAGTAACTTATTTTTTACTTTAAAAGCTACTCCGTAATTTTAATTATTTTAAAAATCAAAAATAAAAG